>JAGFMF010011880.1:1217114-1311827 GCA_019455555.1 Galemys pyrenaicus
TGTATGTCATGTAGGGTTTTGCCTACTTTTTCTTCAATATATTTTATGATTTCAGGTCTTATGTCTAAGTCCTTAATCCATTTTGAGTTGATTTTTGTGAATGGTGAAAGGCAGTATTCTAGTTTCATTCTTTGCCTGTAGCAGTCCAGTTTGCCCGGCACTGCTTATTGAACAAGGTGTCTTTATTCCATTGCATATTCTTTGCTCCTTTGTCAAAGATTAGTTGTCATAAGCTTATGGGTTTGTTTCTGGGCTTTCTATTCTATTCCATTGGTCTATGTGTCTGTTTTTGTTCCAATACCATGCAGTTTTTATGATTTTGGCTTTGTAGTAAAGCTTGAAGTCTGGAAGTGTGATCCCTTCACTTCCCTTTTTATCAGTTAGGAGAGCTTTGGCTATTCGAGGTCTTTTGTGTCTCCATATGAATTTCATCAGTATTTTTTCTATTTCTTTGAAGAATGACATTGATATTTTTATTGGAATAGCATTGAATCTGTAGATTGCTTTTGGTAGGATGGCCATTTTGATGACGTTAATTCTTCCAATCCATGAGCAAGGGATGTTTTTCCATTTCTTTGTATCTTCTTCTATTTCTTTTATCAATGTTTTGTAATTTTCTTTGTAAAGGTCCTTCACCTCTTTTGTTAGATTTATTCCCAAGTATTTAATTTTTTGGTTTCAATTATAAAGGGGATGGTTTTTTTTTTGTTGTTTCTTCTTCTTCAGCTTGGTTGTTTGTGTAGAGGAAGGCTACTGATTTTTGTGTGTTGATTTTGTATCCCTCTACTTTGCTAAACCAGCCGATTGGCTTGATTAGATTTTCTGTAGAGCTTTTGGGGTTCTCTATGTATATTATCATGTTGTCTGCAAACAGTGATAATTTTACTTCTTCTTTCCCTATTTGGATACCTTGTGTACCTTTTTCTTGCCTTATTGCCCTGGCCAGGACTTCCAGTATTATATTGAAGAGCAGTGGTGAAAGAGGGCATCCTTGTCTTGTTCCAGATCTTAGGGGAAAGGCTTTTAGCTTTTCGCCATTGAGAATGATATTGACTATGGGCTTGTCATATATGGCCTTTATTATGTTAAGATAGCCCATGAATTCCAAGGGCCTTCATCATAAATGGATGCTGGACTTTGTCGAAAGCTTTCTCAGCATCTATTGATATAATCGTGTGGTTTTTTACTTCTTTTTGTTGATGTGGTGGATTACATTTATTGATTTTCGAATATTGAATCATCCTTGTGTTCCTGTAAACCACATTTTGTTAATCTACCCATCTGTCCTTCCACATTTAAGTTATTTCTATAACTTGGTTATTGTAAATAGTGCATATATCCCTTCACAATGGTAGTTTTTTTCTTCCTTTGGATAAATACTAAGGAATATAATTGCTGGATCATATTGTATATCTAACTTTAATATTTTGAGGACCTTCCTACTGTTTTCCATAGTGCCTTAACCGGTTTTCATTCTGATTAATGGTGTACAAAGATTCCATTTTCTTTACCTCTCTGCCAGCACTTGTTATTTCTGGTCTTTTTAATATGGGTCATTTGCACAGGGGTGTGGTAGTATATCATTGTGGTTTTGATTTGCATTTCTCTGATAATAGTGATGAAAAAATTTTTTATGTGCCTGTTGATCATCTGTATGTCTTCTTTGGAAAAGTGTCTATTTAGTTCTTCTGTCAGTATTTTGATTACATTCTTTGTTTTCTTTTGGTTAAGTTTCATGATCTTGGATATTAGCCTCTTGCTAGATGTATGATGTAGATATTCTTCCCAGTTCAGTTGGGTTTCTTTTTGTTTTAATGAGTTTTACTCACTGCACAGAGACTTTTTAAGTTGAAATGGTCATATTTGTTCATTTTTGCTTTTGTTTCCCTTGCCATTTGAGTCAAGTCTCTAGAGATATCCCCAAAGTTATGGTGTGTTTTGCCTGTGTTTTTTCTATGTGTTTTATAGTTTCAGGTCTTAGACCCAAAATTGGATCCATTTTGAGTTAATTTTTGTGTATGGTGATATGTTTATGGCTATTTTATTCCCCCAACACCATTTGTTGAAGAGATTTTCTTTTCTCCATTGTCTATTCTTGGCTCATTTGTCATAAATTAGCTGTCCAGATTAGTGAAACTATTTCCAGTCTCTCAAGTCTGTTCTATTGGTCAGTGTGTTTATTTTTATTCCAATATTATACTGCTTTGATTGCTTTATGTAGTATAGTTTTCTGTATGGAGTATGATACCCCCATTCTTTTTTGTCAAGATTGTTTTGGCTACTCAGGGTCTTCTCTGCTTCCATGTGAATTTCAGTAATGTTTATTTCTTTGAAGAATTTCATTGAAACTTATTGCACTGAGTTGATATATTGCCTTTGGTAAGATAGCCATTTTAGGGCTTTCCTGGTGGTGCAGTGGGTTAAGCAACCCACTATGAAGCAAACTGCAGCCACTGCAGCACAAGTTCCATCTCTGCACCTGGCCAGGGGGGTGACCCACATAGCTCAGCAGACCTCTCCTGCCTTGCCTGCTGCTCCCCTCAGCAGTGTGTTTCAGTAGTCTGCCTGTTTTGCTCCCCTACTCTGTCTCTGGTGAATACTTTCACTTCCCACGACTCTGGCCTGTACCCCAGTTCTTGTATGCATAAATAAATAAATCTTTAAAAAAAAAGATAGCCATTTTAATAAATTAACTGTTCCAATTCATGAACAAGGACTATCTCCATTTCATGTGTCTTATTGTATTTCTTTTAACAGTATCTTACAGTTTTTGTTAAACAGTCTTTTGAACTCATTTGTTAGATTTATTCTTACGTTTTTAATGCTATTGTAAATGGGATTATTTTCTCAACTATCCTTATATACCTGTGATATGATTATGGTTTATGATCCACTTAATGTATGGTTGAATTCAGCTTGCTTTGTTCATCAGTGATATTGGTCTGTAGTTTCTTTTGGTTTGTTTTGGTTATGTGTTTGGAATCATTCCTTTTCCTTCAGATTTTGGGAAGATTTCAAGAAGAATTAGTTCCTCTTTAAAGTTTGTTAGAACTTACTTGTGAAGCCATCTGGTATAGGACTTTCATGGGGGTGGGGGGGGGGGACTTTTGATTGCTGTTTCATTTTCCTTGTTTGTAATTGGTCTGTTCAGGTTTTCTAGTTCTTCCTGAATTAGTCTTGGAAGGTTGTATGCTTCTCAGAATTTGTCCATTTTTACCAGACTTTACAATTTGTTGGCATTAAGTTGCTCATTGTAGTCTTTAATGATCTTCTATATTTCTGACATCTTTTATAACTTCTCTTTATTTCCTGCTCTATTTATTACAGTTTTCTCCCATATTTTCTTCATGAGTCTAGCTAGAAATTTGTCTGTTTTCAGAAATCAGAGATTCTGGAAACTGTCATCTGCTTGTTTTTAGATCTAGTTTTCCCCTGTGGTAATAGCATTTTTGCTGTAGTAGTCTATCTGCCAGACCCTAAATATATGTCTTGTGGATCTGCTCAAGCAATTTTTTCCTTAATCATCCTTCTTCTAGGATTTATTGATGAAGTCTGTCTCTTAAGGACTGTCTAAAATGTCAGCTTTCTAGAAAGCTTTCCCAGATTATTTTATTTACAGTGACTCTGTTATTTCCATGGTAATTTATTAGTACTTCTCATAAGCCACTAATGTTTGTCTCATGTCAAACTTGTTTATATATTATTACTTTATACATATATTATATATATATCATATAGACCTCTTAAAGTTCTAGATTTTTTTAACACCTGCAGAATCTCCTACAATATGCCTCCCATATAATATATGATCAATAAATCATTTCAGTAAATGAAAAGATAAACGGTGAGAATAAGTATAGTTAAAGTGGTATACTTTCTTGAAACAAATAACAAAATCTCAGTCACATTAGGCTTAAGACTCACTGTTGGTTTTGACCTGGGGCAAGACACTTACCCTTTCTGAATCCATGTTTCTTAACTTTGCTATGGGGAATAATACTAACTTGTATATTTGCCCCAACTGGGTTGCTGTGACAAACAAGTTTAGTTGAAGACACTTAAAATATTTTGAAAATGTAAGTGGGAAGACAGATCACTGGAGAGGGATTGAGCATACACTTATTTATCAAGATTGCTCATTTACTTTATGTAGAATTTTTTTTAAAGTAGCAAACATATTTTGGAAAAAGATTAACTCAAATTACTTTTTACAGAATATTTAGAAAGGTAGTATCATAAAAAGTGGAAAAGTCAAGAATTGGGAGAGCAGGGGCCTCCCTGGTGGCACAGTAGGTTAAGCAACCCACTATAAAGCAAACCGCAGCCACTGCAGCACGAGTTCCATCCCTGCCTCTGGCTTGGGAGGTGACCCACATGGCGCAGCGGACCTCTCCTGTTTTGCCTGCTGCTCCCCTCAGCAGTGTGTTTCAGTTCATATGCCTGTTCTGTTCCCCAGTCTGTCTTGAGTGGATCTTCTCACCCCCACACCTCTGACCTGTACCCCAGTTCTTGTATGCATAAATAAATAAATCTTTAAAAAAAAAAAAAAGAATTGGGAGAGCAAATTTTGAAGATGAAGAGAAACCTGAACTGAGCCTTCAGCTTCAGAGATGAAGAGGAGCAACCAGTGGAGACAGTATGGGTTTTTCCACTTGAAATATGTTGCCCTCTTGTATGAGGTCATTTAAAATTACTCTTCATATCTTTGATCTATAGTAGTATATCATTTGCCCTAAATTGTTAGTGAATGAAATGTTTTCTTAAATGACTTAAGTTAACCAACGTAATGCTAAATCTTTGCTCTTTCTTTTATAAAGAGTCTTATGATAGAACATATATTATACATTTATTTCTGTCTCAGTATATAGAAAACCCAAGTCAAAACTTAAACCTAAGTTTAACTATTCAATTGACAGTTCTCTTACTTAGAAAATTTCTCACTGCACTTTCCAAACCTATTCCCTACCTTTCATTTCACAAAGGATTTGATTTATTGTACAAAAGTAAATACTTTATAAAGGAGAAAGTAGGTAAATGAATTAGAACTGGAAGAACCTGGGTGAAGAAAATTAGATCTTGGGTCACATTTGTATACCTCAGCAAATATTTTGTGATGTTTTGCTTGAGGTGGGCCACCAAACTGGAAAAGCATAATGATTGCATGAATCAGTGTCTAAAAGATGAAAATAAACCAGTTGTTCAAGAGAATTATAGACATTTCTGGTCTGAGGCCATTAGCCATCATGGCAAAGGTGGTGTGTGTTAAAAAATGTTTTATTGCACGACACACTGTTTTCAGTTGCTCTTGCAGTGACCATTTGGTGTTTTTATAGTACCAAATGTCCTGAGAATATTCTTATTTCTGGCATGTGTGTATGTATGCATGTATGTGTGTATGTGTATATATGTATAAGACAGAATGTGTTTTTCAGTGGTGTATACATATTTATATGTGTAACTAAGTAAATATTCCCATGATGACATTTCCTAAATGGATCTGTTTTCTTCTGGAGCCTTTCATCTTCGCCACCATTTTTTGATGTTATAGAATACAATGGAAATGCTAAGACCATAATGTTAAGCCATAAATTTAGGTCTTCTATGCTTTGTATAGGGTTGACTGTACATTTAAGGAGAGTAGACTTATCTACACTGCCCCCACCATCTCTCTCACTCACACACACACACACACACACACACACACAGAAGTCTACTTCTACTTCTTCCTGAAAATCTTCACTTTTTATTAAATTTTGTTCAGTTTGGTCAACTTGAGATTTAACAGTTTTTAAGAACATATAAAATATTTTAAGATATTATTGGAAGGCTTAGGACTATGTTATTTTTGTTAGTGTGAATTCATCATTTCTTTTCCTCTAAAAACCTAGCCAAAGCTAGTGGGAGTGTTGAAAAATGGAAAGAAGCAGTAGCTAGAAAATGAAAGTAGTGATTTTGAAGAAAGGACTTTGCTATAAGGACTTGGGCATCTATAAGGTAATAAGATAATACTGTGTCTAGAAGAGAAAAGACAAAGATTGTAAAGAAAAGTTGACAACAAAGAACTACTTCTACTTTACAGTGTTGATTAATGTGAATCTTGACTCTGGCTTTCAGAATTATGTGCTTAGACTTTCATAGACTTGTGTTCTAGGGTCTTCTAGAGATACTTTGTTAGAATGTCTTGACTAAGTGAATTAGTAGTAGTACATTGCTATAATTACATAGATTATTTTTTTATCCTTATATTCTACTAAATCTTTCACAACTAAGTTTTATCATTTATTTTTATCTTAATAGAGTGGAAGACGAAATGTTGATTTAGACTTGGCATCATCGCATAGAAAGAAAGGTAAGTATTAAAAAATAACAAATATCTGATTAAGTATTGTTTTAATATATTTTATATCTAGATCTGATTGTCATTGAGACATTGCAAAATTATTTAGAAACTTTTTATCAGAAAACTTAAAATTGAAGATAATTTTTTTTCAAATCTAAAAATGTCTTGGAGTTAATAATTAGTTCTATTTCTCATTTGTTATGTATTTTGACTTTTTAAAATCCTGTGGGACTCCATAAATAGTGCTTTATATTATGGGGGATTATGTACATAATTTGCCATGTTTTAGCTCTGTGATATAGTTGTTGTAGTTCAAATGTTGATAAGGAAGAATTCTATACCCCATTTACCTCCCATACACACATTCAAACTGTCATTTTTTAGACTTCTTTCTTCTTTGCCTCTTAAGATAGTGTAAGAAATGAACTGATTTTTAAAAAAACTTTTCTGTGAGGGACAATTTGAGTGTCATCAGGGTTAAACTTTTTGTTAGAAGCTCTTTCTCAGTGAGTAGTATCATTAACTCTTGGTTTTATATACAGAAAGCAGGTTTAGATAGTATAATCCAAGAATAACTAAAAATTCTCCCAGTACTATTCTGTCACTTTTAGTAAATCCTCTTACACTGTAGTTGAAAAATACGAGCTTTTATAGTGCTAATACAGGTAGTTTTCTAAAACCTTGTGGAAATTTTTTCTATGATGGTGTCTTTAATATTTAAAAATGAAACTTTTGATGTTTTCCTTGGCTGGATGTTAGGTATCCATGCTGAGGGGAAAAACTGAGAAATGAGGGAAAGCAGGAATGGGGGGGTGGGGGGAGGGAGAAGAAACACTTTTTTTTTTTTTTTTTATAATTTAGAAGAAACTTGTGTTCATAACTTAGAAGAAGAAAGGTTGGTACTTCTATGAAATAAAGCCTGACAACATTTTATCCTTATTAGAATGCAAAAATTGTTTCTCTGGACTTTGGGACTAAGGACTAGAGCTGGTGTTTGCTTTATTGAAATACTTAGAGACTATAGCATAGCTTGAATTTCTAAAAAATGTATAAAGTATTTGTGATATAAAAAAATTAATGTCTAGTATAACTCAAAGTATTTATTATTTTGTAATTCTTTGAAAAGTGGCAGTTCATGTGCCATGTATTAGCCAGAGTATATTTCCTTAATCATTTAATTTAGGAATTAAATTAAATTTTTGGACTATATTTACTTTCCTGGTTTTGGTTAGCTTAGGTGAATGATGTTGCTAAGATGTCTGCTACACTAATGAATGTGTATCATTTAGTGCTTGACAGAAGATGACTCCAAACTGACTAGCATAAGGGATTCAACTATAGTTCATGAACTTTCTACTATATTAATTATAAGCTTAAGTGATAGTCCATTGGCTAAAATTATTTTCTCTCAAATCTATGTCGTGCTTATGGGACTATAAATTTGAGATTCAGTCTGTGCCATGTCAGCATGTAGCAAAATCTTTGGAATAAAAGTGGCATCCTTTTTCTTGAACTAAGAATAACTTAGAATTCTAGTATAAATTACTTAGGAGGAACTAATACAATGTTTTAAAATTACTTCCTAAAGTTTCTACCTATTTAAATACTTAGGCAATTATCTTTTTTTTTTTCCCCTACAGCCTTTTAGCTTTCTTCCATTTCTTAACCTCAGAAGCCTCACTTCATTTAGTGCCCACTAGTTTAAGTATTTTTGCTTTGCTGAATCATCCACCATGTAAACACTGTTTCTGTCATTCTAACTTGCTTTACTACACAAAATTCCCTTGAACAACTCCATTTTGCTGTAAATGGCATCTTTTCTTTTCTTTAAATTTTTTTAAATTTACATATATTTGACATCAGTTGTAATCCCCATGTATTCCCCATCACCATATCACCAGTGCACCATCACCTCAGTCCCCCATGCTCCCGGCTGCCCTCTACCCTTCCTCTCTTCCCTCCCCACCAAATGTCCCCAATTTGTCCTTGTCTTTTCATTTTTGGTTTTTGTTTCTTTCTTGTTGTCATTATTATTATTATTGTTCGTATTCCTGTCCTTGATTTAGGCAATTATCTTTTAAGTTGATGTGGATGCACTGTACTTTTAGATTCAAGTAGATGTAAATTAAATAGCTCATCCAAATTTTGTTTATGGATATCCCACCTTCTCCAAAAAGCTCAAGATTCTTTTTCCAACTTTATTTTGTTGAAAACAGAAAAGCAAATATAGGACCCCATAGGAAATGTTGGATTTTTTTTAAATTACCCATTTAGGAAGTTAAAATAGGGAGACAGAATATTTATATACATTTTCATGCTATCATTTAATGTGGTAACAATTTATTCTAATAATCATTACATTTTTATGTTACCAGAGAAAATTTTTCTCATGGCTTTGTTTATAGGGATAGGTGACTAGAAAGTAGAATGATTACTATTATAAGAAGAACAGCAAAAATAGTTATTTTTAAATCTCATTAATCTGAGAGCTTGCAAGTTAAGCAATGAAAATGTGCACTTAGTAATGAATGTCCTTCTAAAAAAAAGAAGTTAATATTGAAAATACATTTAGGAGATTTTTGAGTAGAAAATGTAAATTCTTTTCCTGCTTATAGCTTTTGTTGTCACAGTAGTCCTAATTTACTAAAAGCCTAATCAGAAAAATTAGGCACAGATAACTATTTAATTATATCCCATTATGGATGTATTAGTGTTCTCCACAGACAGTTTATTGAGAGGGCCTAGTTCTATAATTTCAGTGTTTGCATTGAGGATACTAATATTCATGCTGTTAAACCACTGTTGCTGCTTCCCCTCATTCCAGTTAAAGTTTCATAGATGGTCAAGGTCTTGCTCTAAGAAAGTGACTGTGGTCAGAAGGCATAGAGCAAAGTTAGCAAATAAATTTATCCAACTTGCTCAACTTTATAGAGCTAAATTCTAAGACCAAGAATGTCATAAATTACTTTGAGACAGATGAAACATACTTCTGCTTAATGTGTCAGGGTAATATGAAATTTGTATTGATTAAACACTTATAAACCACTTCATACATTAATTAACTCTTAATTTTTATAACCACTTTTCAAAACTCTTGATAAGACCTGTTAAATACATTTGTGTTTTGGTTCTTTAATAAGAAATACTTATTTTAATACTTAAAATATTTGTTGTACTTGTACAGAATGAGTTTGTACTTCACTGAAAGAATACCTTTTTGCAGATACTTTAGTTTCCATATTAAAGCTGAGGCTGATACAATGAAAAATGGTGGGGATACTAAAACAACAATTTAAGAAACAACATCAGGAATCTTATTAGTTAAATTACTGTATGACTTTATCTCCATCCTCCCTAAGATCTTTTAAATATATTGTTAGGCTTTTATAGCAAAACTAATACTGTAAATGTTTATCAGCATGCATGTTTCATGGTATAATATGTATGGGTGAAATGCTGTTTTATTTATGCATTTCAAATTAGATTATATAAAAAAGAACAAATGTAAATGTCTCCTGTATCAAATTTCTGCTTTTGTCTTCTGATTCTTGTGTGGTAGTGTATTTACTCCTTTTTGGCCAGTTGAGCCCCAGAAAAAAGAAGAGCTTCAAGCAAGTACATGATGGCATGTTTAATTTTTTTCCCCTTAGCTTGCCTACATATTTTATGGTTTATAAAGTATGTATTACAGCTCTGCCATGTTCATTTATAAAATTCCATTTAAAAACCAAAGTTGTAAGGACAAGTAAACCATCTCAAATTTCTTGTTGGACTTTATATTTTCTTCTCATAGTAGGTGACTCTGAATTAATGTTAAGAATTGGACTTAGTAACATTTACTCTAGAGAAACTTTTGATATACTTTTGGGACATAGTGTTTCCTGTATTCAAATAAAATAGTACAGAACAATCCAAAGATGATTGTTGCAATTTTTTAAAAAAGCATTAGAATAAATTTTTTCTCATTTTCATACTGTAATATTTTGTGTTTTAAAATATTTTTGATGTCAGCTGAAATATTTTGGTTATGTTTTGTTTATTTATCCTAGTGCTTTTAGGTAATGTCTTTCCTGTTCTTACATTTTACTTAAGAGTTTTGTTTGGGTCATATACCTGATAAGTTACATCCTTTAAATTAAAGCTCAGCAAACTATGGCTACTGGTCCAAATCTGGCCTGCCACCTTTTTTTTTATAAATATGGTTTTGTTTTGTTTTTATAAATAGGGTTATATTGGAACTTAGGCAATACTTATTTGTTTGTATATTATCTATGGGTGCTTTCCCACCCAAAAACTCCCACAATAGAAGATATATTAAATATGTATTGTGACCCACAATACCTAAAATTCTTATTGTCTGGCTTTTTTACAGAAAAATTTGCTGATCTGTTTTACATTGCAGAAAGAGTTTAATTTTGGAGTTGGCTACCGATTCCATAAAATATTTTGGAGTTCAGTAAGGCTGTTCTTTATTTGTAGATTTTTCTATAACTGAATCTTTATACAGGCAGGCAATTGAAAATTTCATGTGTCACTTATCTGTGAGTTGATCAGTAAAATAAATACATAGCATCACCTCCTCTAAACTTAAGGCATTAGAGTTATTAATTTAATAGATTAATTTCTTGGACCCTCTGTTTCCTCAGTTGAGGAACTTGGGCTGGATATTCTTTAATATGACCTCTTTTACTTCTGTGGTTCTAACAGTAGTTCACTACATTGTACTTTCATTTTGAAAAGTAGTTTGTAAGTATTAGAAAACAAATGAACTTTACATTTTGAAATTTTATTAAACAAGTTCAACACAGAGTCAAAAACTGTCTGGATTTGGGGTGCTTAAGGAAATGGGAAATGATTTTTTTAACCCTAGACCCTGTTTTAAATATAATTTTTCGTTTAATATATTATGCATTTGTGACTTTATTCTTCAGATATTTATTTTACTTGAAAAAATATTCAGATAGATAGTTTGGGGAAATTTTCAGATTGGTTCTTATTCATACTCAGTAAAACTGAAAATTCATTTTTTTTTTAATCTTAAGAACTCTTGCTAAGACTTGGAAGCCAGATAAACCATATATTCTTTGTCATTCTAAATTATTTTAGTAGACTGCATATAAATGATTACATAGTTACTTTATAATATTAGCTGCTTATTATAAATTTCTTTGTCTGATTTTGAAGTCTGGGGTTTTACTGACACCAGTGTAATAATTCAAAAATAAGTTATGCAAGCAGTGTTTTGGTAGGTTTTCAGTGTTTTCTCTATGAATGTTAATGTTTTAAGTAGTTCTTGCCCCAAATCTTTTCATTTAGTTAAGTAACACATATAACTTTTTAATGCATATTTGCTGGGTTCCTTAAGACACATTCCTAATAGAGAAATTTGGTATATTTACATACTGGAATATTATACAGCACTCAAATAACTCATGGCTAAATGCAATAATGTGAATGAATTTTAGCTATATTCTATTAAGTAAATATAAAATGAATATATATATTCTATCCAAAAAGATTACATAAAATGGTAGGTTTAATAAAGTCAGAAACAGGTAAACATTTATTTGTCTTAGGATACATATAAGAGAAAACAATATCTAACAATAAAAACAAAGGAATTATATATCCAGACTCAGGATAATATAATAAAAAATGTATTAAGGTAGGAGGAGACAGAGAGAGAGAGGTTGGAGGAGGGACAAATAGATATAAGTTGTTCTCCGTTTTCTAGTACTTATGTTCATATTTAATATAAATTAATATAAATACAAAAGGATCCTATGTTTGGACCAATGATGAAAGTATGTCATGAGTGAAGGATTACTATTAATCTAATTATGCACCTGAAATCAATTAAATTGGGAAAGACAAAACTTGCAAGAATTAGACATTTTTATTTAAAGTTAGTATTGGCATATGTCTTGGCAGCTATTGTTGTATTAAAGTATACTAAAATTTTTGCTGCCTAATGTAAGGATTTTAGCCTTGAAAATGCCCACTGGCAAGACTCATAGTATTATATTTAACAACTATTGTGACACCTCTTGGTAATTTTAAATAGATACCATATTACAGTAAATCTTACATATTCTTGTTGTGAAACTTTGCTTCCTCTATATAGATGTTTCACAATCTGCAGTAAATGACACATTTACTGCACATGACACAGTGTAAGTCCCTTATATTAATGAAACCCAAAGGATGATATGTGTATCTCCTTTTTGTGTAAGTTTACTTGCCCTTCTATATTCATATTTTGGTAAAATTTCATTGCAGATATATAGATAATCTTAACTTACTCTTTGTAATGATAATGTTAAGTCAAATGAAGTTCTATTGCTAGTAGGTCTTACCAGCTGTGTCATAAGTGCCTAGTTCTTTTTTGTTTCTAAGTGATGGTCTGGTTTAATACTGCAAAGCATTTTAAGCTAAGCATTTTGAGAGTAGCTTCTGCCTTTCTTTTTCTTGTGGCAGCTTGTTGCTAAAGCGCTTTCAGAGACACTGGTACATCGAACAGGGCTTTCCCTTTATTTTCTTACATTGCTCTAGGTTTTTTTTTTTTCTTTCTTTCTTTTTTTTTTTTTACCAAACCATTTTGCTCAGATTCATATTTTGCTCAGATTCATATTTTGCTCAGATTCATGCATGTATTCAAACATGAGTATCCATTTCTCACCAGTTGGTACGGGTAGCAGCACTCAGCCTTCATCTTGTTTCAGAAATATATGCTCTACTTGGTTGCCATTGATGTGTGTTTGTTTTCTTTGTATGTAGGTACTATGCACAGTCAATTGGAATCCCTGAGTGACTCTTGGGCTCGCCTGAAACATAGAGACTGGTTATGCAACTCCTCTTACTCCTTTGAGTCTGATTTTGATCTTACCAAATATTTGGGAGTTCACACTTTGATTGAAAATGTTGTAAGCTTTGTGAGTGGAGATGTTGGGAATGCCCCAGGTTTTAAAGAGCCGGAGGAAAGTATGTCTACAAGTCCCCAGGCCTCCATTATTGCAATGGAACAGCAGCAGTTAAGGGCAGAAGTAAGTCTTTCATATTTACTCCTTACAATGACCTATGGAACCTTAATCTGAACCACTAAATATGCAATTGTAGAGAAAATTTTTTCCTTTCTTTTCACTCTTTGCCTCCCTCTTTCTTCAGGAGCTTTGGGACTTCACTTTCTTCACTAAAATGCCATATTTTACTGGATATAGATGGAAGTGCATTTCTTTTTGCCATTTCTTAAACAAATAATCTGCCTTTCCTTCTCTCTTGAAAATTAGACTGAAACTGGTTGACCACAGGGATCTGCTTTTCAGAATCTCCATCTCCAACACATTTGCCTTCATTTAAAAAGGAGATTATTTTACATAGCAGTAATAATGATGAATGCTAAAATTAGTGAGCAAAATGTTAAGACATAGGATTTCCCCATAGCCACAAAGTATCTCCTTCAAAATATTCATTAATGACTGGTTTTAACATGTCCAAATTCTTTGGTACTTCTCCCTGGAGAAGTGGGACTTATTTCCCTTCCCCCTGAAAGTAAATTGAACAATTCTTAAGTCTAATAAAAAGAGTATGAAAAGGGGAGTAGAATCATAGGAATACCAATTTTACATTGGAGAAACTTGGCAGACATCACCTTACTCAACTGACCAAGATTAACTTCATTGATATATTAATAACATACACCCTATTAGTAATGTAAGGAAGAAACTAAAGTATTCTGAAAATCCATAACTCTAGTTCACCTTGGGGAAGCCTAAGTTGAGATACATTCTATAAAATACATGAACAGCTCTTCCAGAATATCAAGGACATGAAAAATAAGGAAAGGCTAAGAAACCATTATAGACTAAAGAAGACTAAGGAAACATGTCGACTAAATGCTATGTG
This sequence comes from Galemys pyrenaicus, assembly GCA_019455555.1. Taxonomy (NCBI): domain Eukaryota; kingdom Metazoa; phylum Chordata; class Mammalia; order Eulipotyphla; family Talpidae; genus Galemys; species Galemys pyrenaicus. The sequence goes on from JAGFMF010011880.1 coordinate 1,231,357, forward strand.
ATAATACTATATAGGATCCTAGAACAGAAATAGGGCATTATGTGAAAACTGTGAAATCCAAATAAAGTCTGCGGTTTAGTCAGTAGTATTGTACCAATGTTAATTTTTTAGTTTTCATATATGTACCAAAGTTATATCATATGTTAACTTCAGGGGGAGGGTATAAGGGAACTCTGTACTATCTTAACAGCTCTTACAGAAGTACAAAATTATTTCAAAGTAATATTTTAAAAAAAGAAAATGGATAGACTGATTGACTACTTTGATGGATATTGTCCTAGGGAAGATAGCCAGAAATCCAAGAGAACTGCAGAGAAATCTTTCAGAAGTACTTGTATAATTCTTGAAATAAAGAATATTTATTCTATATGAGTTCATTATTAGTAAAAGGTAGCAGCAACAATACTACCTACAGTTTCTGTACATACAATCTCAGGAGAATCACAGTAGCTCTATGAGCAGGTTAAATAAAGTATTATTAGCCTCATTTTGTATATGAGGAAACTGAGATTCATGAAGTTGAATTTCCCAAAGTTGAAATAAAAAAGCTTATTTTTTTAAAATAAATTTTCAGCAGATGGAAGAATCTGACCTTAAAATCAGGTTTTTTACATGCAAATTGGCTACTTTTCGCTAATAGTTCATGGCCTCTTTTATATCAATGTAGTTTTACAAGTTTTTAGAGCTATTTTGATTTTTAAAACTCATAATAAAACAAGTGGTTATAAGATAGATTCCTACAAATTGTGAGAATTTTCTGTGTGGTGAGGAATACATCGTTTGTAACATACAGATTTCCTTTGTGTCTCAGTTCAGTGAAGAACTCTAAAAGTAGATTTCTTTTCCTTTTCTCAAGCTTCGTTTAGAGGCACTTCATCAGATCCTTGTTTTACTGTCTGGCATGGAAGAAAAAGGTAGCATCTCTGTGACTGGAAGTAGGTCAAGCTCAGGACTCCAGTCATCTACCTTGCTCACATCCGTGAGGCTGCAGTTTCTGGCGGGGTGTTTTGGTTTAGGCACTGTTGGACTTGCAGGAGCCAAAGGAGAGAGTGGCCGATTACATCATTATCAGGTAGGTCTGTTGTGTGAGCACAGCATTTTATAGAATATTCAGATTTTAACTGTCATTTTACAAAACCATTTTACTAATGCTAAACTTTTTGGTATTTAGATTGAGATTTAAAAGTATAAAGGCTTTTAGATATCTTTTAAAGATATGTCACTGATTTAGTTTCCTTAGTAATAGTGTATAGTTGGGATTAGTTTGTTATGATATTCAATGTATCATATTCTTTTGTACTTTTAGAATTTTGCTGGTTCAGTTTTACTTATCCTTAACTAAATTGGATAGAGATAGATCTAAGTTGTAATAGGGGGTGTTTTTGAGAGGATGTTTTTTTTTTTTTTAAGATTGATTTATTTATGCATACAAGAGCTGGGGTACAGGTCAGTGTTGCAGGAGGTGAGAGGATTCACCAGAGACAGAGTGGGGAGCAGAACAGGCAGATGGACTGAAATACACTGCTGAGGGGAGCAGTGGACAAAGCAGAAGAGGTCTGCTGCGCCATGTGGGTCCCCTCCCTGGGCAGGGATTGAATTTGTGCGCTGCTGTGCCGTGGATGCTTCACAGTGCGGTGCTCAACCGGCTGTGCCACCAGGGAGGCCCGAGAGGATGGCTTTTAAGAATTTACATTTGATACTTGATCATTTTATCTAGTTTCTCTGATTGCTTACAATTTTTTTCTGAAGTATTATCTTTACTCTTCCTTATTTTTAGGGAGGAAAAATTGCTTTGTTGGAAAGGAAAAAGATGAGAAAAAATGAGGAAATTATTAAGCATTTAAAATAAGTTTATTATAAAAATTGTATACCAAATTATACAAAATAATTTAAAAACCACTATAGGGTTCTAGTAGTAGACTAGAGATAAAATGGTGTTATTTTAGTTATTTTAACTAGCTAGGAGGTATTATTTTTGTTAATAGAAAAAGTAAATCTTTATGTGTAATTCAGGATGGAATCAGAGCAGCTAAGAGAAATATTCAGATTGAAATCCAGGTGGCTGTGCATAAAATTTATCAACAGTTGTCTGCCACCCTGGAGAGAGCTCTGCAAGCAAACAAGCATCACATTGGTGAGTAATTACCCTGCAAATGCAGGATGCAAGTTACATTTTGACCTGAGGTTACACTAGATAGCTAGCTAAATCTCTATACCTTGTATTTAACATTAGTAAAGACAATGTAATAGTGTTCCATATTACTATTTGTATTTTGGAATATGATTAATTTTAGTAAATGTGTTATTTATTTCAAAGAAAATTTTCAATTGTTTTTCTTTTTTCTTTCTTTTTTAGAAGCCCAGCAGCGTCTCCTTTTGGTTACAGTTTTCGCCCTGAGTGTTCACTACCAACCAGTGGATGTTTCTTTGGCAATTTCTACTGGCCTGCTAAATGTACTATCACAGTTATGTGGCACAGACACCATGCTAGGACAACCCTTGCAGTTGTTGCCAAAGACTGGTGTTTCCCAGCTTAGCACTGCTTTAAAAGTGGCTAGTACAAGATTGTTGCAGATTCTAGCCATCACTACAGGGTGAGCCAGACAGATGTCTTGAGAGAACTGTGTGGGGCCTGATCTTTCCACATTTCAGTAATTTCTTTATCCTCCAATTGCTTTTATGTGTTTAAGTACATTTGCCTTTCTGTGTAATTACTCCTTATTTTTTTCCTTTTACTTAATGTAGGACCTATGCTGATAAACTGAGTCCCAAAGTAGTTCAGTCCTTGTTGGATCTACTCTGTAGTCAATTGAAGAATTTGTTGTCCCAAGCTGGTGTACTGCTTATGGCCTCTTTTGGAGAAGGGGAAGGAGAAGAAGGTGAAGAAGAAAAAAAAGTTGATTCCAGTGGAGAAACGGAGAAAAGAGATTTTAGAGGTATCATAAACTTTTTTCTGTGGCAAGCATTTATTGAGTTCCCATGGTTTGCGTATCATTAGAATATAGAGTTCTTTCTGTTGTGAGGCATAAATGGATTTTTATTTGTTCAATAGAAACCCCTTCTCTCTCTCTCTCTTTTAAGATTTATTTATGAATATAAGAGCTGGGATATAGGCCAGAGGTATGTGTAGGCGGGAGGTGGGATTGGGAGGGTGGTGAGTGAAAGGAATTACCAGAAACAAAGCAGGGAGCAGAACAGGCAGACTGATCAAAATATACCACTGAGGGGAGCAAGTGGGTGAGAAAGGAGAGGTCTTCTGGACCATGTGGGTCAGCTCCCCTGCCAGGGATTGAACTAGCACTGCAGTGGCTGCTGACAGCCTCACAGCTCCAAGACTCAACTGCTTGTGCTACCAGGGAGGCCCCCCTTTTCTCTTCTAATAAATATAATCTGGATATACCTCTTACTGAACCGCCTCTCCTTAGTCTGTTAACTCTAATGCATAGATCATACTGCCCACTCCCTTGGTTCAGTCTCTTCTTGGCTATCCTGGCTCTAGAACCTGGAGATTCTAGGTGACTGATCCCCCCAGATTGATTTTTTAGAATTTGATCCTAGCAACCCATCTCTAACCAAAATTTTAGCTTTAGTGTTCTTCTAGGACCAAAGGTTTTAATATTTGATTGGCTTAATATTAGAGGAACTGAACTTGTAAAGCTATTCTGTTCCCTAATCACTAGCAAAATTTTTCATTATACTTAGACATCATAATTTTTGGTTGCTGTTTGATCTCCTGCTCATAGCTTTAAGAAACTGATATGAACCTTGTATTTCAGCAGAACTTAAGCCCTCAAAAGCAGAACTACTACAGATGTCTGTTATATAATTAAAGAAGTAAAGGTCTAAAACTGGTAATTTATTTTAAAATGTTTGTGAACTACCCTGTCTTATTAACATAATAAATTTGGGGAGCCCTTTTCTGCATTAGATAATAGATGAATGGATTAATGGACAATGATGGACAGCTGGATAGAACAAGTTGTTTAACTATTCTGTCACCCAGTTTACTTTCCTGTAAAGTAAGAATAGTGGAACCAGCCTCCTAAAAATGTTATGAGGATTAAGTAATTTAATACATGTAAATCACTTAGAGCAGTGTCTGGCACATAATGAAAGCTGTGAATATTAATATTGAAATATATAATTGATAGTAAAAATTAAAGTAATACTTAATAGGTAGATAGAGGAAATACCTGAGATACAAAATGATAAAACATTGTCTTTGTTCTCTAGAACATTCTAGGGTAATGAGGATGACAGATATGTAAGCAAATAATTGTTCAGAATAATATCTTCTGAATGTAATATAAGAATCTTAGAAAAAAATATCTAAATCTCTTAATTCAGAATCTAGGACAATTTATGAGTCAGATTAAGGAGTAGCTTTTAATTTCAGAGACTGAACCAGTAGCAGATTTCTCTTGCCTATTTATATAGAAAATACAGTGCTTATACAATGAGAATGGGTATACTCACAAAGTATACAATATAACAAATTTATTGTCCTGTTTATTATCTGCTGTTTCCTGAAAATCAGTGAGGAATACAGGATTGCTAAGGTAACAGATTCTCCCCACTTTTTGCTGAATACTGTAGTTATGGATAGCAGGGAAACTGTAGAAGAGTTATGTCGCAGCTTATAGTTTTACATCCTTCCTTAACTAGTTATAGAGTCTTCTCTGAGTGAATCTCGACAGGGGTAACATAGAGTGAGTCTAGGTCCATTCCCCTCAGGTTGCCCTGGAGACAAGGCCTTTGCACTCACTATTTATGGGGAAGACTAGGTGGGAGCAGTTCTAGTCAGCAGTGGCCTGGCATTCAGAGATAGTCTGCCCAGGTATTAATAACCTCCATAGATGCCCTAAAATACTTAGCTAGAATGTAAGAATTTTAAACTAAAAGTTGAATATTTTCATTTCAAATATAGTATTGATACTGAAATAAAACTGTATAAAGTCTTTTTGACTAGTTTATATTAAGGGCTCTAGGTTTTAATTAGTAAATTTAGTATTTTGTTTTAGAGAAACTTGCTGGGAGTGATGGGGGGCAGGTATGAAGAGGACCTCATAAAGGAGATTTTCACCGGGATCTATACTAAAAAAGATTTTATAGAAGAGATGGCTTTTTGAACTGGATTTTGAAGGAACATACAGGAACAAGGTTGGAGAGAGATAATATGGGTACCCAGGACAGGATAATAATTTTATATTCTTCAAGCTAATATAAAAAATATTTGCTTACTAGTTTTGTAGTAAAGAGGTAGGGTACAGTGTAGAAGAAATGTAGAGACATGCATAGCTTTTTCTCCAAGTGTCCCTGGCATTTTAGTTCTATCAGATTCGTACATTCATCCCAGCAAATGAAAAGTTCACTAGTTAACTAGATGTCTAAGAAAATAGATTACTGGTTGTCTAGCATGTCTTTTGGTGGGGGTTGGGAGCCATCCCCTCTATCAGGTCACTAGTTAGGATTTTCCATGTTTTAGTACCCCTTAGGGATTGACATTTTGGGTAGCTACCCCACTGGCACGCTTCTCCCTGGCTCTGATTAGGACTTTGCCAGGCTAAGGAGGTGTGGAGGGTGTTGGATGATGATAAAAACATGGTGTGTTTCAGGAAAAGGAGCTAGTTCTCTGACTTCAAAATACATGGAGCAAAAGGAAACAAGGAAAGGGATCACAAAATAGAGGCTGGTACTCATGTGGGTGGAGAAACGGGAAAGATTGGTTAGGACAGGTTTGTGTGAAAGCTCTTTTAATAGTTTGAACTCAGGCAAATCAAACCTAAACTAGAAATTGATTTCTTTGTAGGTTCTGAAAACGCAGAGTGGTTCTTAATTTGATTGGGCTAGAGGGGGAGGGCAGAAATCCTACACTTTTTGAAAATGTAACCATAGTTATCAAAACTCACTAGATATTCCACATATGTCTCTGTAATCTCCGGAGGTGGCTGTGCTAGTGTTGTGTTGTGTGTTCGGTGACGCAGAGATGAGTCTAGCAGACAAGATGTCAGTATGGAGATGGAGGGCTACTGCTCTACTAGGCAAATAGCAAACCTCCCAATTTCTCCATAACTTTTATTGAGCAGAACAAGTAACAAGCTTATGTCATTTGCTACAAAAAGCACAGCCCAGAAGTACAAGATGGCGTAGTTGTGTGCCAAGCCCTTCTGCATGTAACTAGCCTCTACTATGATCTAACAACCTTTTGTTTTATTTATCTTCTTCCAGACAGAGGGAATGTATGTTTCAATCCTAAGAGCCTGGGAAGCTCTTGTCAGCAGACTTGTTTGCAAGTCTGCAAGGATCTCAGTCATAGTACCTCTTTCACTCCTTGACCGTTGCTCACAGCTTTTGCAGCTCTGGCTTCCCCCAACACACATACATGATTTTTGATATAATTTCAGGGGTTCACAGCCCAAATTCTGTCCAGTAAATCTCTTGACTCAGAGAGAGAAGTCTTGCTTTTTAGAATAGTAGGAAAAAAATGCATAAAAATGACTATGCGCACTTGAATCTACCAGGCTCCCTTTTATTCTCCACAGATGTAAAGATGTTTTTTGTTTGACTTTATTTTCAGAACTTTCACCATTCTTTCTTTAAATTTTAAGAATTCAAAAACTTGTTGACAACATAGGTTTTTAATTAAGTTTGTGTTTAATGTGAGCTATATAATGTAAGAGTGTTTTCTGTTGACTTTTGTTTGTAAACCTGTTTCATCATTCTACAGCTGCTCTTCGGAAACAACATGCAGCTGAACTGCATCTGGGAGATTTTTTAGTTTTTCTTCGCAGAGTTGTATCTTCCAAAGCAATTCAGTCAAAAATGGCTTCCCCAAAGTGGACAGAGGTGCTTCTAAATATAGCATCTCAGAAGTGTTCTTCAGGTAAATGACCTTTACGTTTATTTTAGAGTATTTTTGTACATCACATGGTATTTTATTCAGATAATGTCAGACTTTAACAACATTGAATATGTGGCCTTGAGATAAGATGTTTCTTTCTCGTTTTCGGAGTTATTTATTTGATCCAATGAAAACTAATCTCAGGAGTAAAAATTGATAGGAATTGATAGAAAGTAGCATTGGAGAAGATTATGAATTTGAGAGAAGCCACTTAAGTTCTACTAAAATTGTTCAAGTTATAATATTTAAAAAATAAAAATAGAGAACATATGATTTATTTTTTTATTTTTTTTAGTATCCACAATGTTTTTTTATTATTAATATAAAATATTTTTTTAAAATTTACATATACTTGCCATCAATTGTAACCCCCATATATTCCCCATCACCATCTCACCAGTGCACCATCACCTCAGTCCCCCGTGCTCCCATCTTGAGAACATATGATTTAATATGATAATTTGGCACAGATTTTCTGCCTCATTTCTGAGACTATCAAAATGAAGATTTTAATTTGTCCATTTTGTTTTTAACACTGACAGGTTGTTTTGTTTGTTTTCTGTTGTTTTGATTATAATTTCTGATTATGTGCTATCTATGAGAGTTTATATAATAAGCTTCTCTGCTGATTGTTAGCCTAAAAGTATGACCTGCTTGATTAGATTATTATCGGTCCTTTTGTTAGCTGTTATTTTTAAATTTTGGTAAAATATACATAAAGTTAAATTGACCATTTCAATCATTTAAGGGTACAATTCAGTGACACTTGAGTTGAACCATCATTGTTCTCTTTTCTGGGACTTTTCACCATCTCTAGTCTTTTAAAAATATGCTAAAAAATAATACAATCTTTCATAGTACATGTTATACATTCTTAATGTACTTTAGTAGTTCTCTTTAACAAATATAGCTTAGCCTAGCTTCCCTCTTCCCTTTTAATAAGATGAGACTTATGTAAAATTGATTGTATGAGAAAATAAAGATAAGATACTCATTTATCTTCATCTGGCTTTATTGTAGTAATGGCTATAAACAGAGCACCAGTGTCCTGTCTTTACCTTTGCTTACTTTAGGAAAATACAAACTACTCATCTCCTCACTAATTCTGACAATCTGTGTGGCAGGCTGGGTGTAGAAAAGAAGAAACAATGAAAGAGTTTTGCTAAGTCTGAGCTTTATAGATGAACAGACCTATTTAAAATTCTGCCACTATGAATTGTGTGATTTTGGTCAAGTTACTTCTCAACCTACTTTCCTAATAAGTAAAATGGAAGACATACATCGCTTGTAAAGATTAATGGAGTTAATGTAGTATGAACTGCATATTACAGTGCCTGCCTCCAGGTAGTTACTGTAGTGCTTTTCTTTTTACATATAAAAATGAGACTAACAATAATGGTCTTATACATCAGTGGTTATGAGATGAGTCTATAATTCTTGTGATAATAGGTTGAAGTAATGTTCCACCCACAAATCCTTATTAGCATCTGCACAGATTTTTTCCCCCAAAAGGTTAATTTAAACTTTGAAATGATAATTTAAAAATGTCTTTATAATAATTGATATTAAGACTGATAATAGAAAAATATCTTTGTCCTCCTCCTAGGTATTCCTCTAGTTGGTAACTTAAGAACAAGACTCCTTGCACTTCATGTCCTTGAGGCTGTGCTACCAGCTTGTGAATCTGGTGTAGAAGATGATCAAATGGCCCAGGTTTCTGTTTTTCAAGTTATATAAAGATGTTTCACATTTGCAACATAATTCACCTAAACCCTAAATTTATAGTCTCTTTAGTTGTAAATATTCTTTCATTTAGTAGCAAAATTTCTCGTTCTGAGATTGCTTTCCCTATTACCTCATCTACAAGCAGGAGAGAAATTAAGTTTATGGCATGTGAGGAGTAGGGAAATAGTGAGTATTTGTAAGGTCAGAAGAAAAGAAAAATCTGTAGAATTGACCTGTAGAAAAATCTGTAGAATGTAGGGTTGACCATCTAAAGAGAGAAATGGGACCTCCCTAGTGGCACAAGGGATTAAGCACCACACTATGAAGCATCTGCAGCCACTGCAGCACGAGTTTGATCCCGGCCAGGGAGGTGACCTGCATGGCACAAACCTCCCCTACCTCGCCTGCTGCTCCCCTCAGCAGTACATTTCAGTCAGTCTGCCTGTTCTGCTCCCCACTCTGTCTTTGGTGGATCCTCTCACACACACACACCCCCAGTGGCCTATACCCCAGTTCTTATATGCATAAATAAACCTTTTTTTTAAAAAAAACCAAAATCTGCTAAAGAGAGAAATGTGTGATGTTGAATGCCTAAGCAGAGGTTCATATAATGTAATCACATGATGATGATGATGATGGCACCCACTTTCTAGTTGGTTATGCGCTTTCTAATGAAAAGATACTTAACTTACAGCTGCCCAAAGTAACTATTGGACATTGGTTATAATCAAATGTGACTTAATTATTAGGGTTAGATGATTTGTCTTCTCTAGAAATACTTTTACAAATTACCTTTTACAAATTTTATCATTCATTTTCCTTCAATAAAACAGGTTGTTGAATGCTTATTTTCTCTTCTGTCGGACTGTATGTGGGAGACTCCCATTGCTCAGGCCAAACATGCTATTCAGATAAAGGAAAAAGAACAAGAAATAAAATTACAGGTAATTGATTCTTCTAAAAAAGTATTTTTAGACATTGTGAGTGAATATCCTGTCCCCTGTTTCTGGATTCCTTGTCTTCTGAGATACTTTGTACTATCAATTATTCCTTCCCCTCTTTGTCTCCTTCACAGGTTCTTTCCCTTCAGCTTATAAATATCTCTCATCCCCTCCCTCTTAAACCCCTTCCTTATTTTCTTTCCAGTCTTTCACTGATAAGTTTCTCAGAAGAATAATCTATTAATGGCCACTTCCTTCTCATTTCTTGAACTAAATTTTTTATCTTCCTTCAAACCATAGTTATTAAATGTCAAAGGTTAAGTGTTTATTGCTAAATACAGGGTATACTTTTTTGTACACATTTTATTTGACCTCTGAAAACCTCTGACTTTCTGTTGTTTTCAAAACACTGCCTTCTCCCAGATTTCCATATTCCTTGAGTCCTTCTGGAGACAGCTCTTATTTGGTGCCACTTTCCCCTTGCTTAGTCCAGTCCACTCACATAGCCTATTGTGAGTGGCTTATAATAATGTAGTAACAGAGGAATGAGAATGTAGGCAGATTCAAGTTGTGTTTTCCTTAAGTCCAAAACTCTTTTGTTCCTTAGAGTTTTAAGTTTTTCAGCAATCTTAATCATACCCGTCATCATTTTCACCTACATGCAGTACCTTCCAAACTTGAATGCTAGCCCCAGTTATCTTCTCATTAAAACTTCTTCTTTACATTCTACTTCATTTCCTAGTGCTGTACCACCTAGCTTCCACTTTCCAAATTCCCACTGAATTCCTGGGTATTCTAGACTCTTCTAATGTCCCCATCCATGTGGTCACTAGGCCCCATTAATCTTACCTCTTATATAGCTCTCAAATCTGTTCCAGCTACCTTAGTTCCTCTTAATCTTTGGTTTTCATGATTCCATATATTTTCTGGTTTTTCCATCTATCTTAACACAGTGGTCTGTTCCCATTATCCTTAATTGGTTCTTCCTCTTCTGTTTAATTGTTGGAGTATCCTGAGACTCGGTCCCAAGACCCCACTTTTTTTCAGCAGTTACTCTTAGTCTTTTCCTTATCGAACAAAACCTTATTCAGACTCATATGCCATTGAACCCAAATTTTAAATTTCAGTTCTGACACTTTTCCTGAATTTCAGGCTTACACATCCATCTTTTATTTGTCTTATGACTTAAGTGATAGTTTAAAAGTTATCCCATACTTAGTAGTATCTGTTGTTCTATTAGGACATGTTGGTCCTTCCCCAGACTTTTCCTTTTTCTTAGTTAGTGACTGAACTGAAAAACATAAGCATCATCTTGATTCTTTTCTATCATGTCTGAAACCTCCATTTTCTCCATCCATACAACCTCCAAATCCCTTTGATACTTCTGTAAAACACAACTTGAATTTGCCTACATTCTTATTCCTCTGTTACTACCTTATTACAAGCCACTCACAATGGACTATGTGAGTGGACTGGACTATGCAATCGCCTCCTAACTGGTCTTACTAAAGTCCATTCTCTACCTAGGATCCAGAATGGTCTTTTAAAATTATAGAATAGAGCACAATTACCCCTTGCTTAAACCCTCCAGTGGTTTCTCATCATCCTTAGGATGAAATCTGGAACTCCTTGTCCTCTTCCCCTCTTCTCACTATACTCTGAACAACTTGCCTTCTTCCTCTTTCTTGAACATACTATACTTGTTCCTACCTTTAGGTTTGGACAGGCTATTCTTTCTACTTAAAATACTTCCCTCAGGTATGTTTCTCAAAAGTTAACTTATTCTTATCATTCAGGTCTCAACCTAATTATTACTTCTTCAGAGAGGCCTTTCCTGATCGCTCAACCTAGAGTTAATTACTACACACTCTTTCGTTGTATCACCTGTTTTAATTTCAACACAGCACTTACCTGATGTTTCTTACTTTATTTTCTGTCTGCCTCTAACAAAATATAAATACTTTGAAGCAGAGACCTTATTTATCTCACATACTGTTGAAAATATAGGGCTTAGTAGAGTGTCTGGTACATAGCGAATGCTTAATAAACATTTATACTTAATACTTATTGTTAATATTAATTATTAATTTGTCTATCAAATTATTAATGATGAATTAATAATGAATTATCCTCAATATTTCTTACTTGAACTCTTGAAGTAATCTCCTCATTGTTCTTTCTTTTCTACCTTCATATTGTACATTCCTGGTAAAATGTTTATAAAACATAAATCTGATAAAGGATGCTGAATATAAATCATTCTGTGTAGGCAGCCCCAGCTATCTCTAAGGTGAAGTTCAAACTTAATATGGCATTTAAGACCTTCCATGATTTTGTTCTTTATTATCTTTCTTGTCTACTTTATGCCACTCAACTTCCAGACCTTCCACACGGCTTGCAATTTCATTAAATCATTGAATTCTCTTACACCTCCATTCCTTCACACATGATGTGTATACTACCCTACATCTTTTTCTCTTTGATTATCTGCTTGATGCCTTCTCATTCAGAAGTCAGCCCAGAAGCCATCTTCTTTTGAATTCTGAATGTTTACCTTGTCCTTTCCAAGTTGGTTAGACACTTGTTTTTGCTATACCTGTCATGTAACTTTGTTACTTACACGTCTTTCTTTCCTCTAATTGGATTATAAACTTTTAAGGAACAGGGATCTTCCTGTATTATGCTTGCATTCCCATTGTCTACACAACGACTGGTATGGAGTAGGCATTTAATAAATATTTGTGAAATCAAACTGGAGAAGTTTGGTCTAAATATTAGCTGAGACCAGGCTTACTCCAAAATACTGACCAATCTTCTTTCTGATAGAAGCAGGGAGAGTTGGAGGAAGAAGATGAGAATCTTCCTATACAAGAAGTATCCTTTGACCCAGAGAAAGCTCAGTGTTGCCTAGTGGAAAATGGACAGATTTTAACTCATGGCAGTGGAGGAAAAGGATATGGATTGGCATCAACTGGAGTAACTTCTGGATGCTACCAGTGGAAGGTATGTAGAATTTCAAGTACACACTGCCCTAAAAATAGTCCAAGCCTAAATAAAAACAAAGCAAGGAACACAGGTAAGTGCTGTGTTGAAATTAAAACAGGTGATACAACGAAAGAGTGTGTAGTAATTAACTCTAGGTTGAGCGATCAGGAAAGGCCTCTCTGAAGAAGTAATAATTAGGTTGAGACCTGAATGATAAGAATAAGTTAACTTTTGAGAAACATACCTGAGGGAAGTATTTTAAGTAGAAAGAATAGCCTGTCCAAACCTAAAGGTAGGAACAAGTATAGTATGTTCAAGAAAGAGGAAGAAGGCAAGTTGTTCAGAGTATAGTGAGAAAAGGAAAAAGGATAGGAGTTCTAGATTTTATCCCAAGAATGACTTTAGTAGTGTCTTATGGTCATTTTACCCTCAGGTTCTTATTTTAAAAGAATGTGAAATGACTTGAAAAAGTCATATGTAATTGTTCCATCATTATGTAAGATGTTAACATCATAAATGGAAACCAGTGGAGGAAATGCAGGAACTCTGTACTGTTTTCATATCTCTTCTTTAATTCTAAAATTATCTCAGAAATTTTAAAAAAATGAATGGTTGGGCTGTCATGAAAAATCCCTCCCATGAGAGTTTTCAGGTAGCACACTCTTACCCAGCAATGAAAATACAGCACTGTGTGTGCTGTTTCTGCCTGGGAAAATTCATAAACGAATTAGGGACTCAGTACCTAAGAGTTTTATTGGGGGTTGGTGACAACCTTTGCTTGGCATACTTAAAATTTAAGATACCTACCAGGAAAGCAAGTGTTTGCATGTGCCATATTGCTGTACAAGTAGTCTAGATGCAATGAGCCACCCTTATCAGTTAGGGAAAGTTTTATCATTGTAGGAAGCTGTTGATTTACCTAGTTCACATCTACCAGCAGAGTCAACATTGTAAGGCTTGCTAGGATAGCAGTCCCCACTATGCTGACTCCTGTTTTGGAACACTTGACCCCATTAGTTCTTGGGCACAGTATCTTTTCAGTAAAACTATTGTCAGTAGGTCCTCATGCGACAAGGTGAGGTCAACCTGTGGTGTTAATGCCTTTTATGGGTCCTAAACTTAACTAGTTAAAACAACTCTTGTTAGCCATAAAGGTCTGTCATAAAAACTCATGTGACTTTGAACTTTAGTTTTTGTATGAACTTTTAAAAACTGGTTTAGACATCAGTTTAGTGCAGCACAACACTGGCACAATCCAGGGCGGAAGTAGTATCATGATTAGGTGTTGTGGGGTAGGTGGGGTAAAGTGGAGGAACAAAAGAAATATAATCCTAGAGGGTATACATAGTGTCCCTTGAAACGAAGAGTTTATATTTGCTAAGATATTCTTAATCAGGATGTACAGTACTCAGGCAATATAGGTTAACCAGACTCCAGTGTGACCTCCTACCAGGGACCTGCCCACCCTCTGTTCCAGGTGTCCCTGAGTCTGGGTTTCAGAGGTAGTGCCAAAAGGCAATCAGTTAAATGATTTTGCTTGTCTTTGAATCAGTTTGTCTGCCTCAAGAATGTGGAGGACATTTGGAGGTGTTCTATGAAAAGTGCAATCTGTGGGGTTTGATGGGTGACTTGACAGTTTGAATTTAAAGTGCTCACAGCAGCTTGCAAGACAACATAGATCATTCCCCTACCCAAGTCACCACCCCAGGAGAAAATCAAAGATTATTAATACCCTCCCTATTCCTTTACAACTCCCCAGGACCCAGGTTTCTTCTCCCTCTCCCTTACTCTAAAATCAGTATATTCCATTTAGTAATTATAACTTTAAATTTTGCAGTCATTTTGTCATTTTCACCTCAATCGTTTGTTCAGAGGCATTGAGTGCAAGAGGGACAAAATAATTTTCACACAAAAATTTTTCATACAACTTAACCAGAAAAGTTAAGAACTGGCCAGGACAGAATCCCAATCTTTAAAAAAAAAAAAAATTAAAAGTTTACAAAACTTTCTACCTCTTTTATCCTAATCATTTATACAGTGAGCAGATTACTCTCTTTCAGGGGAGACCCTCGTTTAATAAACTGCCTTACTAAAACATATGCATCAGGGGAAAGATGAGACATGTAGAGAGTCAAGCTATCAGACCACTGTTGCAAACAGTGAAACTGAAGATAATAAGTCAGCAGCAGTAGAACATCTCCAAGAGGAGGTTGAGAGTCCAGTCTGTTAAGAGTGAACAGAGAGGTCATACTTCTCTAACTTTGAACTTTGGTAGAAATTACAAAATAGGAAGACAGTATCTATGTCAGCAGTACAGAAGTGATCAGCCCCTCAAATTTAGATGGCCCTTTCCCAGGGTGTGTTTAGAACATCCAGCCAGAATTGTGATATTTTCATAGTTCATGGCCCACAAAGAAGTATTTTCAATCTACAGCAATCCCAAGTTTGAGTTTTGTTCATTCATTCCTGCTTGTAGTTGAACACAGCTCATGTTGTGTTGAAACAGCCCAGAGCAGTTTAGTGTCAGGTCCAGGCAACTAGGTTCTGATAGTTCAAAATTCTAAAAAGCTAATGACTCTTGGGACAGCAATAAAGCCTGGAAGCTGTAGGAACAAACAACTATTTTTCAAATCCAAGTGACAGGGTTTTCCTAAGCTATTTTTGTCTTGTCAGTCTTAGAAACCATTTACCTACTCAAAAATTAGCACTTCAGACTGGAAAATCATCAGGCTCTAAGGGTCATAAATCTGATTTTTCAAGCACTCCTTGATAAGACAAAACTGCTTTTTTTTTTTTAAAGATTTATTTATTTATGCATACAAGCACTGGGGTACAGGCCAGAAGTGTGGGGGGTGGTGAGAGGATTCACCACAGAAAGCGGGGAGCAGAACAGGCAGATCAACAGAAGTACACTGCTGAGGGGAGCAGCGGGCACAGCAGGAGAGGTCTGCCGTACCATGTGGGTCCCCCGCCTGGGGGGCAGCAGGAATCGAACTCGTGCTGCAGTGGCTGCGGTTTTGCTTCTTAGTGCGTTGCTTAACCCACTGCACCACCAGGGAGGCCCAAAACTGCTTTTTAAAACTCTAAAAGAATATCTGTATTTCTCTACCTGGAGATTGCCATTCTTTTTGTTTTTGTCTCCCTTTTTCCAGAGACACCAATAGGCAAAAGTCATAATTAAAAAATTATCGACTATGTAAACAATATTCAAAAGCTTTAAATTTCATTCTACCCTTTGGTGGCAAAAAACAAGGAAATTATGTTCTAACATGTTTTTTCCTTTGCAGCTTTTATCCCCCCAATGATGACTTATTGTCTCCTAATGATGTATCACAAATAGGTCTGGCAAATCATTCAGTATATTGCTTTTTCTGTAGCTGGACGACTTAAATCTTACTCATCATCCTGCTAACTGCTCCTTTTTCAGAAACATAAATACCACCCAAATATTTCCTGATGCATTTGTTTTTAACTGTGTAGCTTGTTGAATCAAAGCAGCTGAATTTGATACAAGTTTAGTGTCATTTGTTCAAAAAATAGCTCATCTTTCTGGGCTTGAGGTAATGAACAGGTAACACCTGGCCACATCCTATCCCTGAGAATGTATTTTTCCCACAAGAAATTTCAGATTTCAACAAGAGACCCATCCTCCTAAATAACATTGGTGGGGAAGTGAGCATACACAGACCTCATCTTGTAATGGAAGCCCAGTGCAACACCCTTCTTTATGTACTGCGTGTGACTACAGATAATGCAAATGGTGACCAATTCCTTCGATTTCCTCACTATTTGTCAACCTTGAGCCTCTTCTTTTTCTTTCTAAGGAGACTGAGTTTTACATTGATGAGACTAAAGTCCCTTGACAGGGTGTCTCTGGGACCCTTCACAATAACCTGCATCCCTTTAGGGAGCAGTCAGCATTTTAATGTTGACAGTCTGATTGCTCGAATGGTCTTCTTTCTCATAGTAGGTGTAGCAAAGAGCTGCAGCTTTTGACTTAGATTCTCTCTCTCTCTCTCTCCTTTTATTCATTCTTCCCTCTCTCTCTCTTTCCATCGCTCCCTCTTTTCCTCCTTCTTACTAGTCTATTTAAAGCTTTGCTTTGCCCCTGGGATTAACTGAGTCTTCTTTCTCACTTGAGGGAAAAACCAACACATAGTTCTAATATTTTTGGTTCAACCAAAACTCACTTTTAATGATGTTTTTGAAATATTCTCCTCTTATCTGGAGAAGAGGTCACAGGTTAAAGACTCTGTACTATCAAGCTATTACCAGCCATTGCAGCACAAATTAGATCCCTGCCAAGATGCTAATCCACATGGTACAGCAGACCTCTCCTATCTTTCCTACTGCTCCCCTCAGCAGTGTATTTCAGTAGATCTTACTGTTCTGCTCCCCCCTCTGTCTCTGGTGAATCCTCTCACCAACTCTCCTCCCCCTACTCCAACCCCCACCCAGTTCTTATACACATAAATAAATAAAAAAAATTTAAAACTGAAGCTACATGTATGTAATGTTTAAGTGAAACCCTGTAGAGACTTAGTGCCCATAATTTTTATGTTGGGCTAGAAATGAAGTTACCCTTTGCTAGACATGTGCCAAAACTTGAGGCTGTCAGAAAAATAACAGTTATTCAGCATAAACCACATTGTTCAAATACTCTGAGCCTCCATTATCACTTACATACACTGAAAATGTTCAGTGTACACAAAAATATCAGTGTAAGAAACTGTTCTCCAGTTGAATTCCAGATAATAGCAAGGGTTACTATGGCAAGCGTGCATTTTTAAAGATAGTAATTTCAGGCCAGTTGTAATAATTCTTTTTAGACAGAAGTATAAAAGACATTTATAGTTAGAAGAGTAGTTGAAAATTTGTATGTAAAGAATTGACACTTTTAATAATAATTTTCTGGACTAAACATACTTTCTCAGGTTCATAATTAAGATATAAACTAAAATTATTTATTTTAAATAAGTACTCAGGTTTTCTAAATGCTGTATAAGATCAAGATTAAATTTGCTTAAAAAATGCTTATAAAATGATGTAATTAATTCACTTGTATGTTATTTTCACTTAGACTGAAATAAACTTAATGATGTTCCCTTGTACATAAATGTTTTTTGTAAACATCTCCAGATTGGTTTATACAGTTACTAGTAAGTTTTTTGAATATTTAGTGAACATTACCATTTTTATTTTAGTTTTACATTGTGAAAGAAAACAGAGGTAATGAAGGCACGTGTGTCGGAGTTTCTCGCTGGCCAGTACATGACTTTAACCACCGTACTACGTCGGATATGTGGCTCTATCGTGCCTACAGTGGTAACCTGTATCACAATGGAGAACAGACCCTGACGTTGTCCAGCTTTACGCAAGGAGATTTCATTACCTGTGTGTTAGACATGGAAGCCAGGACCATTTCCTTTGGAAAGAATGGAGAGGTACTGAAACTCATTCATAAGCATTGTTTTCTCAACACTCAACTCAGTTATTTAAGTATTATTCAGTGTATAGATGATCTATTCTTCTCTGCTTTTCTTCTAATACCTTTTGATTTTTACAGTATTTAGTAGAAAAATAGTACAGTCCCAGTAGCACTGTTAAAACAAATAAATTTATTATGGGTGGATTTAACATGGTTAGCAAGGTTGAGATTTGACTATAATTTAATTAAATTAATTTATTTTACATATATTTATTTTATATTCACTATTTTATTTTATAATAATTTACTATCAGTAACTTATAAATTACTATAACTTACTGTAATTACTATTATATAAATTTATTATTAAATTATTTTAATTAATTTTATTTTATTTTTTTATTAAAATATTTTAAAATTTACTTATACTTGCCATTAATTGTAATCCCCATGTATTCCCCATCACCATCTCACCAGTGCCCCACCACCTCAGTCCCTCGTGCTCCCATCTTCCCTCAACCCTCCCCCTCCCCTCCCCACCCCACCAGGTGTCCCCAGTCTGTCCTTGTCTCCTCATTTTTGGTTTCTGTGTCTTTATTGCTGTTATTGTTATTATTATTGTTGTTCTTATTCCTTTCCTTGATCCTCCTTTGGTTCCCTTATGTTCCTCCTAAGGGAGGAACCATCTGGTATAATTAATTTATTTTAAAAGGACAGGCTTATTAGGAAAAGCAGAGAAAGAGAGGCACCTGCATAGTCACAGGTGGGCAGGAGGGCTGCCAACTATAGTAATTTTGTGGTTGGATAGTAACAATTTTTCAATTTTTTTTTTTTATCACTTCTGACACACTGTAGGAACCCAAATTAGCTTTTGAAGATGTGGATGCATCAGAGTTGTACCCGTGTGTAATGTTCTACAGTAGCAATCCAGGGGAAAAGGTAATGAAACGTTGAATCTTTATACTAAGCATAAAGGATATTTGTCTTTTTAAAAAATATTTGTATCAGATAGAAATAAATTATTTCTGCCATTAAATATGCATGCTCATATAGTTTACCAGAAACTATAAAAGATGGTTAGATACTTTTAGAAATTGCCTTTATTTTTTAAGGCATTACTTGGTATTCTGCACTTTTGAATATAGTGAGTCAATTGTCAAACATGAAATTACAGGAAATAGTTTAGGAATGATCTAGTTCTTTAACAGTTACTCATATGAGAGACAGAGAGGTCTAGAAATAATCTTAAATGTAATCAGTTGCTATTGGCTGAATAATGTAAGTTACAGTTGTGGAGAAATTGCCATTCATTCATTCATTCATTCTTTCAACACAGAGCTTTTTCTGACCTTTGGATGGTGTAATTTGAACCCCAAGCCCCAGAAAGACCATATTAAGAGATATCCTTTCTCTAAAAACTTTTTTTCCTCCTCATAAATCCAAACAACCTCATATAAAACTCCATCACTTTATTTAAAGATACAGTGTAGCCTAGATTTGGTCTTTAGCATTTCTTGTTATTTTTTCAGTGGAAAGTTTTCACACAGAAACATAGTATTTCCATAGTGGAAATGATGGACTTGGTAAATCCTAACCATGAAAGTTAGCTTTTAGTCTATGCTTTTAAATATATATATTTTTAATTTCAAGGAGGTATAGTTTTTAGGTATTATTCATGAGAAAGGGGCACTGCATCTTGGACAGATAGTCAACAGAACTGAACTGTAGATAGTAAAGAGGTAACCCAGTTTCTGCTATTATCTCTTTGCCTGGTAATGTTCTTGTAATTTGATATGTACTTGTTGGCCTTTTGCTCCCTACCATTTGTGAATCTTGAAGGAATTCATTCAACCTCAGACTATGTGGCAATCAATTTAGTCTGCCCAGAAAATTTTTCTCTTAAGTACATAATCTTTGATAAAAACAGTACAAATAATAGTTAACATTTTTTTTGAAAGTTTACTGGTGACTAAGTGCTTTATTTGCCAACGCTCACTTAATATTTAAAATAGCCATAAGAGATGGATACTATTACTAGTGCCATTTTTTTGCAGATGAAAAAAACTGAGGTGTAGCACCACTAAATAATTCCCAAAATTATCAGAGTTAAGATTTGAATACAAGTCTTGCTCTTCTTTTAACCTCTGTCTTATTTGAAATGTGCTTCCAGTCAGGAGATATTTCAGTAACCTAGATTTGTGACTTTATCTTTGTGCTCCTTGAACAATATAAGATGGTCCCAGCACTCATTATTATTCTGAAGTCTTGAGGATGAGAGTGAATAGATCTTCAAGGCATACTTTGAGTCAGACACATACACTTTGGTCTATATACATCTTTCAGGTAGCGGCACCTGTTCGGATAGTCAGAGCCTGCAGGAAGTTTAAATAATAGACAACTTATCAGAGGACCAAACTGATACTAACTTCAATAGATCTGTAACATTTGCTCACTTTGGGCCAATAGCATAATGCATATGTATTAGTTTAACACAAAATTACATGTGCTAGAATTTTTTGCAAGTAATAGTTTAGGCAAACTATTAATAGCCCATATCTACCACCTTCTTTTCTTGTATAGGTGAAAATTTGTGATATGCAGATGCGTGGCACACCACGAGACTTACTTCCAGGAGACCCCATTTGTAGTCCAGTAGCAGCAGTGCTGGCAGAAGCCACTATTCAGCTTATCCGTATCCTTCATCGAACAGACCGTTGGACTTATTGCATTAACAAAAAAATGATGGAAAGGCTGCATAAAATTAAGATATGTATTAAAGAGTCAGGTCAGAAACTAAAGAAAAGCCGCTCGGTTCAAAGCCGAGAGGAAAATGAAATGAGAGAGGAGAAGGAAAGCAAAGAGGAAGAGAAAGGTAAACATAGTAGACATGGCCTTGCTGACCTTTCAGAGCTGCAGCTGAGGACACTTTGCATAGAGGTGTGGCCTGTGTTGGCAGTGATAGGAGGAGTTGATGCTGGCCTTAGAGTTGGAGGTCGGTGTGTTCACAAGCAAACTGGGCGCCATGCCACGCTGCTGGGAGTGGTCAAAGAGGGCAGCACATCTGCCAAGGTCCAATGGGATGAAGCAGAAATTACCATCAGGTATGATCTGTTGAATTATACTTTTAGCAAACAAGTATTTAATGATGAAATGGGCCATTGCATATAGAAAGTGAATAATTATGTGTTTTAAGTGAGGTGCCAGTTGTGTGATTTTTTTTTTTTCAGATAGCAGATGAGTACTGTAACATTTCCCAAATCTGTGTCCCTTGGAATATTAGTGGTTTGTAAAATAGTACAGTTTTTTGTTTTGTTTTGTTTTGTGAAGGAACGGTAAGCTCACTGTTTTGGATTTACCTGGGATACCTTGAAGGCTTTCTGATTTTCTTGTGACTTTATGCTTTTTGATCATTTCCATTACACAACAGGAAGAAAAAAGCCAGCCAAGAGATGTATCAGTTACATTTTGTGTAGGAGCACCTCGAATGTAGGACAGTGGCTGAAATTAGATTTTGGATTTTCTGTGATTTTAAGTATTCATGTTTTGCTTTTATTTTAAAAGTCCCTATTTCTGTTGCTTCAGTGTACACCATTTTGGATAGATATGAAATTATGCTTATTTAACACAAATTATGTATTTAAAGTCATTTACATGTGTTTGCAATCAGATAGGATGGTTTGTGTGAAACAGAAACTTTACATATTTAAAAGCAAATGTAAAGTATCTTCATTGATAAGAAAACTCATTTATTTGATACTCCATAGTTTGAAATATTGATTTATTGATGATATTATCTAACTATTATACTCTCTAAAGCAATTCCTTTTTAGTATTAATGTGACATTTTTGGAGTGTTTTAGAGGAATGTTTTAGAATCAAGTGATAGCAGTAGACCCTCTCAACTGAAAAAAAAAAATGCTCACACATAAAATTTACATACTATTTCAGGGATTAATATAATCCATACCCTCCCTCTACCAAGCTATGAAACCAGTGAAAATTTTACATTATTACATGAAAAGTATCTACCTTTTCTTTTATCCTTTATCTTGTTTGTGCAAGGATTTGTGGTACTTTATTAAGATGTATAAAATAAAACTTATACATTGCTTATAATTAAAGCAATTAAAAATGAGACAGAGAAAATAAGATTAGGGAGGTTAAGCTAGAGCCTAGATTTTGGTTAGTGCAACAAATGCATGCCACAAAACCTTATATACTTGCTAAAGCTTTCTGTTATACTTTGCATAATGTAACTTTTTGATTTAGGAAATTCTTGCCAAATATTAGAAAATACATTATCATATTTTACTAAAACTATAAACTAGAAGCATTAATGAAGACTACAAAGTAATTTTTTACTGAAACAATGCTTCTCTGGGATTGGTTATAAATGACCATTTCCCACATCATGAGTTAGATTTACTACACAAGCTCTCCACTAGCTTATATCAGGGATCGACAAACTACATTCAACTTACCTCCTGGTTTTTTTGGTAAAGTTCTGCAGCCACAGTGATTCATTTATGTATAACATTGGCTGCTTTTATTCTGTGGTAGTAGTGTTGACACATTGCAACAGAGACCATACGTCCCATCAGGTCTGAAAACTAAGATAGTTACTATTTGACTCTTTAAAGGACATTTGTTTACATTATTTAAGAATGAAAACTTGAAAGTACGTGCACATCTCATTGCTTTTGTATTTAACGTTGTATCTCCCCAATTTCTCAATAGACTCATTTTTCTCTGTTTGTAATGACTTCTCTAGTTTGTATAAATTATTCTCTGTACTGTGTACTGATGCATCGTATTTTGTCTACATTATGTTCTGTACCTTCCTCCTGTCTATCCCTCACTTGCTTCTTCCTGTGTCATTCTGATCTTTATTAAAGCTTCCCAACTTTTTGGTCGCCTAGTGATACTCCATTGTATAATCTGGAACCCTGTGAACCACTACCGTTTGATGTGGCACGATTCCGGGGCTTGACAGCTTCTGTGCTGCTGGACCTTACATATCTGACCGGCATTCATGAAGACATGGGTAAACAGAGCACCAAGCGACATGAAAAGAAACACCGACATGAGTCTGAGGAGAAAGGGGATGTTGAACAGAAAGCTGAGAATGAATCTACTCTAGATATGCGAGCAGGTTTACCATCTGATGATGTCAAAAACCTGGGTACCACAAGCTCCAAATCAGAAAATGAAATAGCTTCATTTTCTTTAGATCCAACACTGCCAGGTGTGGAATCCCAGCATCAGATAACAGAAGGAAAAAGAAAAAATCATGAACACATGTCTAAGAACCATGACATAGCCCAATCAGAAATCAGAGCAGTCCAGCTGTCTTATCTCTACCTCGGTGCTATGAAATCACTTAGTGCTCTTCTTGGCTGTAGTAAATATGCTGAGTTGTTGCTGATACCAAAAGTTCTGGCCGAAAATGGTCACAACTCAGACTGTGCAAGCTCTCCAGTTGTTCATGAAGATGTGGAGATGCGTGCAGCCCTGCAATTTTTGATGCGGCACATGGTGAAGCGTGCTGTCATGAGGTCACCCATAAAAAGAGCTTTGGGATTAGCTGATCTGGAAAGAGCTCAAGCCATGATCTATAAATTAGTTGTCCACGGGCTTTTGGAAGACCAGTTTGGGGGCAAAATTAAACAAGGTATGTTACCTGATTTTTTTTTTTTCTGTTGAAATTATAATTGCTAGAAATTATATATTCTGTAGTTGAGTTGTAAAAATTTGCATTGGCCAAAACAATTTTCATGTTGTATTTTCCTTTAAAAGGCAAACAGTACTTTGTTATTTGTTTTATATTAATAATTATCTACCTATAATTTTCTACTTAAAACCCATACTATTATTAGAACTTTATTGTTACTACATTTTGTGAAACTGAAATTTAACTCATTCCACAAAAGGTTCTGAAGTATTTACTGACGTAATAAAAATGTACATTATTCTGATAAGTTCCCAGAGACATTTAAAGAAATTTTAACATCTACCTTTTATAGACTATGTTGTAAAGACATTTTGTTTTATCTTTTATCCTCATTTTGGGGGGTGATATGTAAATTCTCAGATAAAAATGAGATACTCAGTACATATTTATTGAGTACCTACTATGTACCTGAGACACTTGTAGATTCTGGAGCATTAGCACTGAAGTCCCCTTATCTTCTTGAAGCAACACCTTTACCCTGACTCCTTCCTTTGCTTTTTCCTTTCTTCCTTTCTTCATTTAGGTAGTAAATAGGCAGAGAGGGGTGCATATAAGTAGATGTGTTAAGGTCATGATGATTATGAAGGGAAGTAGTCATTTATTTAGCAAACTAATAGAATTAGCTATCTTTGTAGCAACTACTGTCTTGATGTTTATTTGTTGATTCCCTAAACATATTAAAAATATGTAAATTTTACTTTTAACTTTTTTTATATTTTAACTAAAAATTTTTTTACTCCTAGGAGTAGTTTTGGGGGTGGGGGTGCGCGATATCAAGTATCAGGTTTTCAATGTGCCTGTATTTTTTTTTCATCTTTACCTGTTTATAGACTGACAAAAAAGACAGTTTTATTTTTTTTAATTAAAGATTTTACTTATTTATGCATACAAGAGCCTGGGGTACAGTCCAGAGGTGGGTGGTGAGAAGATTCATCATAAACAGAGCAGGGAGTGGAACAGGCAGATTGATGGAAATACACTGCTGAAGGGAACAGTGGGCAAAGCAGGAGGAGAGAGAGGTCTGCCATGCCATTTGGGTCCCCTCCCTGGCTGGAGATCGAACTTGCCCTGCAGTGGCCGTGGAAGCACCACAGTGTGGCACTCAACCTGCTGAGCCACCAGAAAAGACATTTTTAATAATCAGATCTCCTAGAGGACCTCTTTTCAAATTAAAGTGAGACTAGTTTGTTTTTTGTTTTTTAAAAGATCCCTTTCCTCTTTTTAAAAAAATGTATAATTACAGTATGTATTACATATACATTATATATCTACACACATTATTGTATGTAGAGATAATAGTGAATACAAGGATATTCACATATAAGACTTTTTTATGTAAATCTTCCATGGATATTGATAGGTATGAAATATATTTAGAAACTTTTTAAAGATTAGGAATTTTCTATTACACTTGTTCACTTCTGAATAAACAAATCCTAACTACTTTCTTGAATCCTTCGTCTTGGTTTATAGAGATTGATCAACAAGCTGAAGAAAGTGATCAAGCCCAGCAGGCGCAGACACCAGTTACCACTAGCCCTTCGGCCTCAAGTACAACATCCTTTATGAGCAGCTCATTGGAGGACACCACAACTGCCACCACTCCAGTCACTGACACAGAAACAGTGCCTGCATCTGAGTCCCCAGGAGTAATGCCGCTTAGTCTTCTCAGGTAATGAAGTTGACTTTTAATGTCTGCGTACTGATGTCTATGGTTTTGAGTGCACGATTATTCTCATAAAGCATGTGTCCAAATGAATCAAGGAATTCTAGAGTTAGAGGGAACCTAAGCAATCATAAGTAGTGAAATCCATTTCACTGGAATTGTAAATGTCCTCACAAGTTTAATGAATTGCCCGGGTCTTTCAGCCACTTCTGGTGGTCCCAGATCTAATCAGTTGAACATCAGGTACTCCTAAATTTCTTCTTATAATGATTTTTTTGGCTAATCTTTTGACTTTCTTTTTTAAAAAAAGTAAAAACTTGTATTTTTGATATAAACTTCAAGAAAGAGCTCACCTCCATAAAATAATTTTTTCTCAGGATATTTCCTTTTTAAGCATAATTTGTTAACTATACTTTATTATAAGATCAAATTGAAAAGGCATGATTTATAATGCTTCAACCATGTAGGTTTCTAAATTCTAAATAATTTCTTTTTGTTTCAGTTTGCCAAATGTATACACAAAATGAAAACTTTGAAGGAAGGTCTTTAGGGAGGAACTGTTTTTGTGAGCTCTCTTTACTAGTTCTTAAGTAAAATAAAGTGAAGCAGAAGAGTTAGTCTCCTCTTTTATTTTTGTCTTCCCCTTTCCTTGACAGGTTGTTGTTATTCCCAGTCTGTAGGCTGACACTTAGAGAATAGGATTGTGACTGTTATTGTAATGATTGTGAATTCTCAAGTGTGCACAAAAGTCACCTGGAGAGCTTTTTAAAGCCTTTGGGACTTTGTCCCACAGCACGTCTCCTTCATTTGTTCTGGAAGGGTATGTTTTTTGCTTTCAGACTAAGTTTCCACAGTGATTCTGATGCAGTGGTCTGCATCTCACGGTTTGAGAATTATTGCTTTGGTCTTGGGCAGAAGGAGCAGTAGGGACTTTGCCCACTGCTCACACATCTGCTGTCTTTTAGGTCATTTATTTAAGTAAAATAGTGCACAGAAGTACTTCAGCAGAGGAGGTAAAAAGGAATGATAGGGTAGTCTGACATGGTTTTTAATCCCTCTGGAAATTATACAACTCAGGATATCCATGAAGTGTCCATAGCACTCCTTGTTGCCTTTGTAACTCTGCATTGTAGGCATGGTAAAAGTAAAGTGATGTTCTTTTGCTCCCAGAGGCATTTACCAGGTGTTATGTCTCTTTTCTCTCAGTTCTCATTTGCCTGCTGTTGACAGGTATTATTAAAACTGCATTAGTCTTTGCCTGACTGAACATCATTTAATAAGAGAAAAGTCAGGGACTTTTCCATTTTCCATATAACAGTGGGTTGTTTTTGTTTGTTTGTTTGTTTAATGTTTTGATGTTGACATTCTGTTAGACAAATCGGAGGAACAGTCAGTGAGTGAGAATTTTCTCTAGCCAGTGTCCTCCTCAGCCTAAGGGGGAGCTGCCTTTTCTATTTCTTTCTTCCCCTACATAGCTGGTATATAATTCATAGGCAATTTTCAGTTATGCTGATTGACTAGGCAGATATCTTTTCTTTTCAAAATATACCTACAGACTATTAAGATGAGTTAAATTGTCATGGGTGGCTAGTGATTTTATATTTGAAATTACTATAAGTTATCAATCTTTAAAAATTTTCTTTATTCTTTAACCTATCAAAATACTCCTGTCTCTTTGTACAGGTTTCCCCTGCTGTCCCAAAGTAGAATGTTCTATTTCAGATGATTTGGTAGGTTATTTTTTGGACTTGGACGTTCAAATATTTGCATATAAATTAATGGTTATAGCATTCTCAGACATAAAAATAACCTTACCGAATCATGCCAAATAAAAGATGCTCTACTTTTGGTTAGCAGGGAAAACATGTATAATAGTAGAAGGAGAAATCCAGAAAGGCAGGGATTTTTTTTTTTTTAAGTTTTTTTTTTTTTTGGCTTAGAAGAACTGGAATGTAGGCTGGAGGTGTTGGAGGTGAGAGAACTCACCAGAGACAGAGTGGGGAGCAGAACAGGTGGATCTACTGAAATACACTGCTAAGGGGAACAGTAGGTGAGACAGAGAGATATGCTATGCCATATGTGGCTTAGCTCCCTTGGGTGGGGATCAAACTCAGACCTTAGTGGTGATAGCACTGAGACTTAATCCCTAGGCCACCAGAGAGGCCCCAGCAGGATATTTTTTTGGTCTATTTTATTAACTTATATTGCTCCTACCTGCTGTGTTGCTGGTGTTTTGTAAACAAATGATAAGGTCTTATTACTTTTATAGTAAAATCACCTTATGAGATTATGAACTTTAAAACTGGATTTGGACCTCCTTGGTGGCACAGAGGGTTGAGCGCCCCACTGTGAAGTATCAGTGGTGCAGTGGAGCAAGTTCAATCCCCTGTCAGGGAGGGAACCCAGGTGGCACAGCAGACCTCTCCTGCCTTCCCCACTGCTCTCCTCAGCAGAATGTTTCAATCGATCTGCCTGTTCTGCTCCCCGCTCGGTCTCTGGTGAATCCTCTTACCTCCCACGACTCTGGCCTGTACCCCAGCTATACATAAATAATTAAAACTGAATCTTTTCTTCTTTCGCTTCCCTGCCCTCCCATTAAACTATAACTAATCTGTATAGAATTCAGGCTGCATATTCTTGCATATACTTCTGTAAGAAGACTGGTGTATAGATTTATTTTCTAATTTGTATTTTAATGCTAACCATTATTGTATTCTTAAAAGGCAAATGTTCTCTAGTTACCCAACTACTACTGTACTTCCCACACGTCGCGCACAGACTCCTCCAATATCATCATTACCAACTTCTCCTTCTGATGAAGTAGGAAGGAGGCAAAGCTTAACTTCTCCTGATTCACAGTCAGCAAGACCAGCTAATCGCACAGGTGTGTTTGTCATTATATACTATGATGTCCAAACCTCTTGACACTCCAGATGTGTGGAACTTTATTATGTGGGCTTTGTATTCTGTCTTCATTGAAAATGAAGCCATGATTCTAATTAAAGGAGGGTCCACCACAGTCTTCTTTGTTTTAAAACTACATATACATGATGAAATACTATTGAGCAATAAAAAAGGATAAACTAGAATCATTTGTAAAAACATGGATGGAGCTAGAAGGGATTATGCTCAGTGAAATAAGCCAGAAGGAAAAAGAAAAATATCAGATGGTTTCACTTTTAGGAAGAATAAAAGGGAACCAAATAAGGGATCAAGGAAAAGAGCAATAACAAAAAAAATCACAACACATGGGGCCTCCCTGGTGGCTCAGTGGATTAAGCAACGCAATATGAAGCAAACCACAGCCACTGCAGCATGAGTTCGATCCCTGCCTCCAGCCAGGGAGGAGACCCACTGCTGCCCTCGGCAGAAGGAGAAGGTGTGTTTTGGTCAATCTGCCTGTTCTGCTCCCCACTCTGTCTCTGGTGAATCCTCTCACCTCCCGTGACTCTGGCCTGTACCCCGGCTCTTGTATGTATAAATAAATAAATCTTTTTTTAAAAAAATCACAACACAACAGAAACAAAAAGACAAAGACAAATCAGAGGAACTTTGTGGGGCTGAAAGAGAGAGGGACTGGGATGAGGGCAGAAAGAGCACAAGGGACTGAGGTGATGGTGAAATGGTGGTGGGAATTCCATAGGGATTACAATTGATGTCAAATATATATAAAGAAAAAAATAAAGCTGTAGATTGAATTAAACCTTTATTTTCTAATATAAGCATTTTTACTGCCATGAATTTTTGCTACAACCGCATTTGAAATGCTGTTTTTAATTTTTATCCAGTTTAAAATACTTTCTAATTTAACATTGATATTTTCTTTAATATATTAGTTATTTAGAAGTATGCTATTTAGTTTCCAAATATTAGGGGATTTTCCAAATACTGATTTTTAATTTCATTGTCAGCTGAGAACATATCTTGTATAATTCAAATCCTTTTACAATTTATCGAGACTTGTTTTATAGCCCAGAATATGGTTTGGTTTGATAAATATTTAAATCTTTAATTATAGTCTACCTTCAAGTTATATCATTTAGTATACAGTCAAGAAACCCATGGGCCTTCCTGTTAGCCCAGCGGGTTGAGCACCGCACTGTGACACATCCGCGGCACAGCTGCATGAGTTCAATCACCTGTCGGGGAGGGGACCGACATGGCGCAGCAGACCTCTCCTGCCTCTCCCGCTGCTCCCCTCAGTAGTGTATTTCAGTCAGTCTGCCTGTTCTGCTCCCGGCTGTGTCTCTGGTGAATGCTGTCAACCTCCTGCGACTCTGGACTGTACCCCAGTTTTTGTATACATAAATAAATAAATCTTTAAAAAAAAAAACAAACCCTAACAATAGTATGCTTTCATTTTTAATTTCTTAGCTTTTGTAATTTTGCTGTTATACATTACTTCCACATGTATCATAAACCCCACAATATATCGTGTTTTTGCTGCAATTATTTTTTAAAGAGATTAAAAACTGATATATTTCATATTTACCACACAGTTAACGGTTCTGAGATTCTTCTTTTATGTGAACCCAGCTTTCCATCTGATATCCTTTCCTTCTGTTTGAAAGACTTCCTTTAACATTTGTTGTAGTGGTCTGCTGGTGAATTCTTCTAACTCTTGTATGTCTGCAAATCTATCTCACCTTCATTTTTGAAAAATATTTTGCTGGGCCCTAATTTTGATTAACATTCTTTTTTCTCTCAGCAGTTTAATATGTTGTTCTGTATTCCCACTTGCATTATTTCCAAAGATAAGTCATTTGTAACATGCCTTTTTTGGGGGGCTACTTTAATATTTTCCTATTTATCACTAGGCTTAAGCTGTTTGAATATCATCTGCACTGGTGCAGGTTACTTATGTTACTTTGTTTGGATCCATCAGTTTTTAGTTATCTTAACTACCATTAAATTTAGAAATTTTTTTTTTAAATTTAGAAATTTTTTTACCTATGAATTTTAAGTTTTTCTGCCCCATCTCCTCCATTTCTCTAATAATATGTATACTAAGTCCCACAAGTGACTAATGCTCTGCTTTTGGGGGGAGAAGAGGGGCCTTTTTTGTTCTGAGTTTCATTTTAAATATTTTTTATTTTTTTATTGCTGTATCCTGTGGTCATTAACCTTTCCATCTGTATTGTCTAATCTGTTCTTAATCCCATTCAGAATGTTTTTCTATTCAGATATTTTAGTTTTCATCTTTAAAAGTTTAATATAGGTTTTCTTGTTCATGTCTTTAACACTCAATCTTCTGATTCATTAAGTTACGTGGAATAATAATCTGTACTTGTTGTTAGAACATCTATACTCTAGAAAATGAACACCAGTTGCTATCAGTGAAATACAGAACTAAGTTTCTATGCATCAATATGTAACCTTTTTTTATGTGTGTTTCTATCTAAACATAACATATATTATATAAACACATCATAATATAATTCATTAACTTTTAGCACAAGGCCAGCAATACCAAAACTCATTCCCAAATGAAACTTATATCTAAGGCATTTTCTTTGTGAGGCACATAGCAGCCTTCTTAAAAACTCTAGACAGCATGTCAGCACTGTGCTTGAGGTCTGTTTTAAACAGTGAAATAAGACACAAACAGTGAAGTAAAGCACAAAACGCAAAATAAAATACAAAAATACTAAGTAAACTGTGAAAAGGACAGTTGCTTATAGTCTGAGAACTAAAACAAGAAGGCAGAGTAAGTATTACTTTGTTCAGCCTTTGCTGGGAACAAATACATGGAACAACTGAATTTTGTACATGTCTGTGAATGATTGAAAAATTGCCTTGAGCATTGCTTGTGGGTTACATATTAATGTATAGAAAATTTGACAAGATGGAATCAACAAAGTAATGAGGTTCACTTGTACTTATAATGTCTGTTTTTATGTCCTTCTCTACTTATCATCTGTTTCATTTCTGGGCTTGTTACTACTTGCTGTCAATTTTCCTCCTCATTCTTTCCTTATATTCTTGTCTCTTTACATATTTGGTGATTTTTTTTTACTGTAAATTTTTTATTTTTATTGTGAATTTTACCTTGTTTGGCGTTCTTTTGTATTTCAGTATACTTTTGTTTTATTCTAGGATATAGTTAAATCACTTGGAAATGATTCTTATTAAGGCTTTCTTTAAGCTTTGTAAGTGGGGCCAGTAGAACTTTTAGTTTGGGTCTAATTTTTCTCCTAACTTGAATCTTTTTCAGTCTTCTATCCAAGGCTTTATTATGCATTACAAAATTTTTTTCGTTCTGGCATGTGGTCACAAAAATTCGCCCAAACTTAATGTAAGCTCTAGGATTGTTCTTTCTCCTCCTTGCTGCTTATTTCCCTAGTTTTGGACAGTTGCTGCTTATGCATACTTGAAAACTTGAGGGGAAGAGACCTCTCCATTTTTCTGGCATTCTCTTTCCTTGCAGTTCTCTTTCAATACAGCTCTCTCCTTTCTGGAATTCTTTTTTTTTTTTTTTAAAGATTTATTTACTTATACATACAAGAGCTGGGGTACAGGCCAGACTTCAGGGAGGTGAGAGGATTTACCCAGAGACAGAGCCGAGAGCAGAACAGGCAGACTGACTGAAGCACACGGCTGAGGAGAGCAGCGGGCCAGGCAGGAGAGGTCTTCTGCGCCATGTGGGTCCTCTCCCTGACCAGCGGCAGGGATTGAACTCATGCTGCAGTGGCTGCGGTTTGCTTCATAGTGCGTTGCTTAACCCACTGCGCCACCAGGGAGGCCCTCCTTTCTGGAATTCTTCCCTGTGAATTCTAGCCACCTTGGCCTTCATGAAATCTCCACTCTGTGTAATCAGTTTATAGCGAGACTACCAAGGTTAGTTTAAAGTAACTCTCCCTACACTGCATTGTGCTGGAGAAATTCTCTCCAGGCAATAAGCTAAGATAGTTGTGTGCCTCATCCCATTTGTTTTACTTCTCTCAGGAATCACTGTTTTATACTGCCTGAATTCATTTCCTGCAAGTCACTATTTTGATATATTTCATCTATTTTTTTAGATGTTAAAGGTGAGGGTAAGTCTAGTATATGTGTTACCTCATATATATATATATATGACTAGTATATGTGTTACCTCATATACTAGACTGTTACTCTAGTATATGGACTATTACACTAGCAGTAGTGACATTTTTTACACAAAAGTGAATTACAGTCTTTTTCTCCTTCCTTTTTTCTTTCCCTTCCTCCCTTACCCCCTCCTTTCTAATGCAATTCAGTTCATTTCAAACAGTTTTAGATGGGACCAAGCTAGGTAGGCATTCATACCAGCATAGTTTGGGAGGTAGATGGCATGGGGGCGCATACTAGGGTATCAGAGCCAGATTGAGGTGAGGAAGGCTCCTCATACATGGAAATGGTCTGACATAGGGTATTGGAGTCCAAAGGGGGCTGAGGAAATAGTCACATGATCCAGCAACAGTTGTCAGAGCCAAGTAGAGTGAGGAGTGTCTCTTCTAGCGCTCTCCTCTGAGAGGGCCTAGAAGCAGTGATGCTTCAGTAGCAATGAACATACCAATTGCCATAACTTGTTTTCTAAACACCATTCTCTAGTGCACTTAACCCAGATCTCCTCAGAAAAAAATAGCTGATTTCAGGAATGAGCATGAGATAAGCCTGAAATAACTTCTGCCAGAAAGTGACAAAGTGCTAGACTGATGGGCAAATGCCTCAAGGATTAGAGACCAGATTAAAGAGATTTCATTGGCCAAACCTGGGAGCTATAGTAAAATAATAATCCATGAATACTATTAAGAATCTATAACTCTATACGAATGGAGAAAGAAGAAACTTTGTTGTAGAGTGGATTACCAACTGATAAATCTAAAAATGATGGAATTAGAAAACCATTATCTATCAACCATCGTAATTTAGCCAGTAAACAAATGGATGCTAGTTAGTAATTGGGATATTTACATTATCCCATAGTATTTCCATGCAATTACTTATTGATTACATGAGAAAATTACAATGCCTTTATGGTAGAAAAACCTGGTAGATACCATACCTAACTCAAGTGATCAAAGTTAACTTCACAAGTAATGGGACAAATTGAAATCAGATACCATTTAATAGAATACAGTTTGAAGGCAACATTACTTTTTGGTACTTTGTTACAAAGAGCACAACTTGAATTTAACCCCATGTGGAAACATCAAACCCAAATTGAGGAACATTCTACATTATAACTGGCTTATAATCTTCAATTTGTCAAGTAATTGAAGGAAATTGAAAGGAGATTCTGGATTTAACCCTTTGCTATGAAGAACATTGTTAGCACTTTTGGTGAAATTTGGAAGGAATCTGGGTTAAATGAGAACAGTGTGAATTTCCAGACTTTGATGGTTGTATCGTCATTATGCAGGTGTATGTCCGTTTTTGTAGAAGTCATATATAACTTCTCAGGGGAGTATTATGTCTGCTATTTACCTTTTACGAAACATCTTTGTACTAGTCTTGTATATTTGTTAAGTTTGAAGTTTTTGGTTTTTTAAATATTTTATTTATGCATATAAGAGCCGGGGTACAGGTCAGAAGCATGGGAGGTGAGAGGATTCACCAGGAACACAGTGGGGAGCAGAACAGGCAGTGGGCTGAGGGGAGCAGTGGGTGAGGCAATGAGGTCTGCAGCCCCACGTGGGTACCTCCCCTGGCCCCACACCGCAGCGCTCAACATGTTGAGCTACCAGGGAAGCCCAAGTTTGAAGGTTTTGAAGGTTAGGTTTGAAGGTTTTTTTATAAGTGGGAAGAATTTTTAAATAAAATATTTAAAAATTTTAGCAAGTTTGTTTTATATTTATAGGTTTATCTTTATAAAAGTTCTTTAAAAACTGCAATAAATTTAATCACATTTAGTGAATTATTTTAAGTGCTGAATTTACTGATAGGGATTTGAAAACTTGCAATGAATGAAAAGGGGGAATTAAAAAAAACAATTTTCTGAACTGTAGCTATTAATAATATTGTGACACTTAGCAAATTCTTAAGAGTAAAATTTGGACAAAAATCATTAAATTTGGACAGTATTGGAGACTTGTGGTTACAATAAGAAAAGTTTTTACTCATGGTGTGTAGAGATATTTAGGCCTTCTCTTTGTTTTATCTCAGCCTTATCAGATCCAAGCAGTAGGCTTTCAACTTCTCCTCCACCTCCAGCAATTGCAGTACCTTTGCTGGAAATGGGATTCTCTCTCCGACAGATTGCCAAAGCCATGGAAGCCACAGGTAGGATAAATTTTTATGTATATGCAAATATGACAAGCCTGATCTCATTAAAGGTGATACATTTTTTTTAAGAAGCCATATGCTGGTAAGATTTTTAACACAAGATTTAGTTACAGTGTCATTGTAGACACTCTTAAACTGATAGTGTGAATAACACATTATTTTGCCCAAGGTTACTAAACAGACTTTTTTTTATTCCTTTGAGGTGCTCGAGGAGAGGCTGATGCCCAGAACATCACTGTCCTTGCCATGTGGATGATAGAGCACCCTGGGCATGAGGATGAGGAGGAGCCCCAGTCAGGTAGCACAGCTGACTCAAGGCATGGAGCAGCAGTCCTGGGCAGTGGTGGGAAGTCAAATGATCCCTGTTACTTGCAATCACCAGGAGACATACCTTCAGCTGATGCTGCTGAAATAGAGGAGGGCTTTAGTGAAAGGTAAAAATTCCAATTTCTGTATTCCTGTTCTGTGTTTTATAAATAGTATACTCAAGAATCCCATTTATTTCCCTTTATAGATGCTTCTTATGGTGTATGAAACTGATAAATTAAGAGATATGTGAAAAAATTAACACTCCAATTACAAATTTCTGTTTCTGTGAAGTGTAGAAATGACATTAAAAGTTTTGACTTTGAATGGATGCCTTCATGAAAAGAAAAAAATTAATCACTTTTATATAAAATTGAACTGAATAAAGTGAAAAGTAAAATAAATTTATTCTGAAATAAAAATCCTGATAGAAAAGTTTTACCACATATGTGATCAATATACTTGGTAGAATGTTCGTTTTAGTATTAGTGATTAAACAATGCATTTGCTAGAAATGGACTTTTAATTTGAAATCTTTTCTGTCACTATCTACATCACTTGTTTTTAATATCTGTTACAATATACCCTTTTTAAAGAAGTTTCAAAAGGAATTTAGTCTAAATTAGATGTAATAAAATATAATTCTTCCTAAAATCATCCGCTTTCAGTATTTTTTTACTTTAAAGTTTCATTTTAGTCCAAATGAAGTTGTATGGTTACCAAGAGTTGTGTCTTACATAAAATGTAGACTTTCTTGCAAGCTAGTGAACATTTTCATAATGTACTTTGAAATATCTTTCTCCTAAGCAAGGATTCCTAATCATTTCAAATTTTAAGTACTTACTCAGTTAGGATTTTAGTTAAGATCAGCAATCTCTTTTGAATTTGAATATGCATTAAGCATCATTTAAATGTTGGCATATTTCAAAAGTGAGATAATGTTATTGTTCAGGCCAGTATGACATATTTATAATTTTTATAATTCAAGAACTTTATAGTTTATATTTATAAATTCAAGAACTTGGATAGTCTTTAAGTTTTTTATAAACATATTTTATCTTGGTAATATTTGGAAGCAAAAGTAACACTACCTACCAACAAACTTGCACTGTTGCTTTTTATTCATGATTGTTTTTAAAAATTTGTATTGCTTTCAAACTTGTACTTGTAGCCCTGATAATATGGATCACACAGAGAATGCGGCGTCTGGAAGTGGACCACCAGCTAGGGGTCGTTCAGCAGTAACAAGAAGGCACAAGTTTGATTTAGCTGCTCGCACATTGCTAGCAAGAGCAGGTAATTATTATGTCTCTCTCAGCCTTCTCTTAGTGCAAATATCATATAGTTTGTTTCTACTTTAAAGTCATTTTAAAAGCACCATTAAAGAAGATGTAAACTAATGCTATTAAGCAATCAGCTCTTTGCATTAATAGAACAACTATTTCATATTACTTTCTACATACTTATGTAATTTTACATAATTGAAATCACGGCATTCATTCATAGATTTATTTTTTAAATTCCCTCTGAGTATAGAAGACTCTACTGGCAACTTGTAGATACTGAGAAATTTTGTAAATGCTCTCTTTGCTCTGAACAGTTTGTAATTTAAGAAATGAAGATGGATGTCTAAAATTTTAACATCAGTGGTAGAAGTTGCTGGAAAGTGTATTGTGCAAAAGAACTAGGTACTAATTTTTCTGATGAACTCTGTGGAACTTAGGTCTTCATCACTAGGTAAAGCCCTACTAGCAAAGATAAAGTCCCACATTACATTAATAAATACTTCTAAAATTATGTCTTGGGCGTGTGAAGTATAACTTATTGGAAACATATTTTCTGAACTAAAAACTAAGATGTGATACGTCAAAAAAGTTTGATTTTTGAAATATTAAAACATAAATGATTCAGTAATTTATGTGAACAAAGAGAAATGGGTGCTATCCTAGAAAATAGAAGATGTAGGGTCTCCCTGGTGGCTCAGTGGGTTAAGCAACGCACTATAAAGCAAACTGCAGTCACTGCAGTACGAGTTCAATCCCTGCTGCCGGCCAGGGAGGGGACCCACATGGCGTTGTAGACTTCTCCTGCCTTGCCTGCTGTTCCCCTCAGCAGTGTATTTCAGTCAGTCTGCCTGTTCTGCTCCCTGCCCTGTCTCTGGTGAATCCTCTCACCGCCCTGGACTCTGGCCTGTACTCCAGCTCTTGTATTTATAAATAAATAAATCTTTAGAAAAAGAAAAGAAAATAGAAGGCGCATATTCACCATATAATAAAAGGGAAAATTAAAAAAAAAAACCTGAAATAATAATGAACCACATTTATGGAGCATTTTTCTATAAAATAAACATTATGAAATATTTTATATATATCAACAGCTCTGAGGTATGAATGATAATATCCTCATTTTATAGAAAGGTAGCACTTTCGATAGGCACAATTTTATGTTTATGAACATATGTTTAGAATCCAATCAGTCAACTGAGATAGGCTGTCACATACATATACATATGACGTACATATGACATTTAAAAACTGGCAAAATATTCAGAATTATTTTATACATGCAAATAAAATGCCTTTTTGTTTTGTTCTGAGCGGGGTTATACCGCTCTGTGCAGGCCCATAGGAATCAAAGTCGGAGAGAAGGAATATCTTTGCAGCAAGACCCAGGCACATTGTACGACTTTAATTTAGATGAAGAATTGGAAATTGATCTTGATGATGAAGCAATGGAAGCTATGTTTGGACAAGACCTGACCAGTGACAATGATATTCTGGGAATGTGGATCCCAGAGGTACTGGATTGGCCTACCTGGGTGTGTGTGACTGCAGCGGGGGCTGCTCTGACTTATTTTCCTGCCCTCCTGTTCATTCAGTTTCTGATAATAACATTACCTAGCATTATAACACTAAGAAGTCTTACCTCTCATCCTCAAGTTTGGGGCTCTAACACTTGAGGTTACTTTAACACCTACAAACTAATATGAAGAAGTCTCTCTTGTTGCTTTCTCTGTGTGATTTTATTGCTTCTCTCCCTAGACTAGATGGATAGAGCCATATTGTGATAATAATTGATCCTACCATCAAAGATAGATTGCAAAGCAGTCATCAGGTGACAGTAAATTCTTTTGAGTATATAAAGTGGCGTTGCCGTCAGCATGCATGTTTTTCTCCGTAGGTTCCATTTTATCATTGAAATCCTCATTCTAGGAATCAGTGCCCACCTAGAACTTCTAAATGCCTCTGTCTAGGGGTAGGATACAGGTTGGGTTTTTATGTTTATATTGTTTAGTGTTAAGCATTTGTAACAGAGAGACTGAAAAATTTTAGGTATGAGTCCTATAGGAAAGAGCATTTACTGTATTAAGTTAATAAAATAAGTGAGTCCTAATGACTTTTTAGAAATTCAGGAAATAGGTATGCATACTATTACCAGATCATAAGTAAGGATTTTTAAAAAATCATTTGAAATGGGGCAAATCCTAAGGTTTATAAACTCTTCTCAGGAGGGTAGTAACTTAGGGTAAGGAGGAGCAAAGAACACTTTCAGATGTATGATCTGAGTTCTAATTTGAAAGAAATTTATTATGTAGCCTTAATGAACATCTTGCAAATATTCTAGCATATGTAATCAAAGTAGCTAATTTAATATTATAATCTATTTACCTTATTTTTTGCTAAATTGACTGATAATTTGATATGAAATCACTTTGTGCAGCATGTTTGTGAGTCTGAAGACAGGGAAGAAGTGGTAGTGTGTGAACTGTGTGAATGCAGTGTCGTCAGCTTCAATCAGCACATGAAGAGAAATCACCCAGGCTGTGGGCGTAGTGCAAACCGCCAGGGCTATCGAAGCAACGGCTCCTATGTGGATGGCTGGTTTGGTGGTGAATGTGGGAGTGGAAATCCATACTATCTGCTATGTGGCAGCTGCAGGGAGAAGTACTTAGCCCTG
The DNA here is from genome assembly GCA_019455555.1 of Galemys pyrenaicus. Classification (NCBI taxonomy): domain Eukaryota; kingdom Metazoa; phylum Chordata; class Mammalia; order Eulipotyphla; family Talpidae; genus Galemys; species Galemys pyrenaicus. The sequence continues at coordinate 1,270,243 of JAGFMF010011880.1, forward strand.
AAGACCAAATCTAAGACAACAAATTCTGAAAGGTATCTTGAAATTGTGTAGATATCCAAAGCCTCTGAATAAAATATATAAAATATCTCTCATTAAGACTTTTTTCCCTTTTTTATATATATATTTTACATCAATTGTAGTCCCCATGGAATTCCTACCACCATTTAACCAGTACACCATCACCTCAGTCCCTTGTGCTCTTTCTGCCTTCATCCCAGTGATTCTCCCTACCAAGGCTTTTTTTTTTTTTTTTTAAATGTGAGGAATTCTTTTTAACCTTTTCTAAACTCCTATGATTGCCAAATTGGGGCAAGAAGGATAAAGGAGTTCGAGGAGTTTGTGTGCTTGCTATAACTGGATCCTATAATGTAATAGTACATAGCAGCAGTTCCTTCACTAGAGCTTGATTTTGTTAATCTTTGACTTGTTGGCAAATTGTGGGCAAAACCTTCAGGAACCTTATGGTCAGTTGTTTTGTTTGGTATTTTTCACTGTACTTTTTACAAATTAAGATCTTTGTCTTGATGTAAAATACCATTAGGTTAAATGAGCTTTCATAAAAATATTCTTTCTGTCCTTAAATAGGATTTTTGCACTTAGTCCCAACTATTAAAGCCTTTAAGACATTCTGAAATAGGTTTTGAGTAAAAGATTTATAGATGACCCAGAAATCACCTCAGTAACATGGCAAATGGTTATTGATTTTGTAAGCATAGACTTTTGTACCATAGTTTTTATTACATCAGCCCATAACACGAAACACTTTAAATTTTGTGTTGCTTTATTAATGACTCTTTAAAATATTCTAATGATTTAATTTGCAGTTTGGGATACTAACTGTTTTATGTAAAAACACAATGTTCTTCATGTTGGTGCAGGTACAAGGGACAAGCTCCAGATCTAATTGGCAAGCAGGACAGTGTGTATGAAGGTAGTTGTTTTGAGAGCTTCTTTATTTTACATGTATTGTTATATATGCCTTTTGCTTAACATCTGTTACTAAAATTTACCTTTGTATGTGTTTGTATTTATGTACATGTTAACTTAAACCTTCCTTAAAAACCTCCAGGTAGTTTGATAGCAACAATTCTATTTTTAAAAGTTAAAGGCAGAGGACCTGAGTTCAAAAACTGGCTTTACCAAAAAAAAAAAAAAAAAAAAGGTTAATTTCTGTGTGGTATTATGTACTTTTTTTCAAAGTAGGGAAAGTATTGAATTTTCCATCCCAATTATTGAATGTAAAATAATTGAATTAAGCATCAGTTTTTCTGCAGTATTTATTTACTTGAAATAAATCATTCTCTGATGATACGGATAGGGTTAAAAACTCTTTGTTAGCCCCATGACAATATTTTTTATTAGTTGAAACCTCTATTACCAGCTGTAACATTTGTTGTTGCTTTAAACGGATCTTACTGCAATGATGTCCTTTCCCTTAAGAGTGTCACTTTGCTTCAGGAGAGCAGTCTGGTCAGGTCACCAGGAGATGGCGCCATAGTTCATATTGTGGGTTCTGGGTGTTCTGTGATTTGCATCCTAGACATATCTCACAATAATCATTGCTAGCAGTTATATCTTGTTTTTAATTCATATATTTATTTCAATTTCAGAAGACTGGGATATGTTGGATGTTGATGAGGATGAAAAGCTAACAGGTGAAGAAGAATTTGAACTACTTGCTGGACCACTTGGTTTAAATGACCGGCGCATTGTACCAGAGCCAGTTCAGTTCCCTGATAGTGATCCTTTAGGAGCTTCAGTAGCAATGGTAACAGCCACCAACAGTATGGAAGAGACTCTGATGCAAATAGGTAAACTGAAATGCTGATTGGCGTTGATTTTGTAGAGTTTATAGTAATTTATTTCTTAGGTAAATAATAATAAGGTAGTGGCAAATAATAGTAAGGGTTTAATATCATGTCACCCCATCATATCTTTAGCCAGTTTTTTGGGTTTTTTTTAACATTTTGGAAGTATAATGTAATATTATGGTTTTTTGTTTGCTTGTTTTTATGAATTGTAGAAAAAAGAGAAAATTTGTAAAATGAAAAATATTTTTAATTTGTGAGGAGATCCTATAACTGACTAAAAACTATTTTGTGGCCTTTTTAAAATTTATGTGAAAAGGATTTTTTTGCTATAAGGAATACAAAATAAAGTGATGGTGATTCTGCCCTTTATGTGTACTCAAAGCATATTTTAAAAAATTGTGTCTTTCCTGTTCTTGTTAAATCAGAGTGATGCATGAACAAAAATAAATCAAAAAATTTTTAAAGTATATTTCTCCTATAATAGTCACAGAGAATGTCCATTTTTCCCAAGGAATATTCTCTATAACAGAGTTACAGATGAGTAGCAAAGCACATTGACTTGCTGTATTTTCTTGCAGTTTGGAACCTCGGTTGAATGCAAAATTTTTTCAGTAGTCTGGATAGTTTTCTTCTTATTCTGTTAAGAATGAAACAATATCATATGTTTTTCAGGTTGTCATGGCTCTGTAGAAAAGAGTTCCTCTGGGAGAATAACATTAGGTGAGCAGGCAGCTGCCTTAGCAAACCCTCATGACCGGGTGATAGCTTTACGCAGAGTGACTGCTGCTGCGCAGGTTCTTCTGGCCAGAACCATGGTTATGAGGGCTCTGTCACTTCTCTCGGTTAGGTAAGTCTTATTTTGTGTCAAGTGACCTTCTAGTCTATGTCATCAGAGATCTGCTGTTGTTTGGGAAGATAAGAGAGAACTTTTAGAAACAAATATTTACTATTAAATGAAAAAAGTTGCACATCGACTCCTTTCCTCATTCATTCATTCATACTTGGCTTTTTAGGTAGAAAATAATGCCATTATGTGTAAACTGCAAATATTTTATTTTGTAATCTGAATGGGAAAAGTAGGTTGTTAATCCATTTGATTCAGGGTCAAAATAAAAGGATAAATAAGTTTTTCTGCAGAGTTGACCAACTCGGTAGCTTAGTCAACCTGCAGATTCCATTACAGAGTTTCTTACCATGTTCCTACTGTAGAGCGTAATATTGTAAGTTAAAAATACCTGAAAGACATCTGTTTAAAAAATGATTAAACATGGTATTTAACAGTAAATTAGTGCAAGCAAAAGGACCCTGAAAAAAAAATATTTTTTTATTAATTGTATTATTTTCTTAAATTGTTTTTGTACAATAACTGGTTTCTCTCCTCAGATGTAATCCCCTTAATTCTCCTGCCACCCATGAACCATCACCATATTCCCTTGTGTTCTTGCCTTCCCCTCTATTAACCCAACTTCCTCCTTCTCCCTTGCTATATGCCTCAGATCTATGATTAGCTTGCTAGTTTTATCTTTTTCTTGACCTTTTGTTTGGGTGCTCTATGTTCCTCATATAAGTGAAACCATTTCCTTCTGACTTATTTTGGTTAGCATAAACCCTTGCAGCTCCATCTATGTTGCTGCAAATGGCATGAATTTGTCATTTTTATTGCTGAGTAATATTCCATTGTGTAAATACATCACAACTTTTGATCCATTCATCTGTTTGGGGGCATTTTGGTAGTAGCAAATTTCTAAAGGTTATGTTTGTCTAAGAAGGTCCTTATTTTCCCTCAAAAAATAGGTGGAGCTTTGCAGTATGAGGTATTCTTGGTTGGCATTTCTTTTGTCTTGGAGTTTTTTGAGTATGTCACTCCATTCTCTTCTTGCCCTTAGTGTTTCTTCAAAGGAAGCTGATGTCAGCATAATCAGTTTCCTTCTAGCTTCCTGTGTGCATATTTTCATTTCCTTCTTCAAGTTTGGGGATTTCTCTTAAATTACTCCCTCAAATAGTTTCTCAGTTTCCCGCTCTCTCTCCTCCTCTAGGATTCTGTTAACTTGTATATTTCCTTTCCTCATGGTGTCAGGTATTTTCTTTTTTAAAGATTTAATCTCATTCTTCTGTTTGTTAACTATATTTCTCATAACATTCTTTTCCTTTTCTGCATCTTTCTTTTAGTTTTAAACTGTCACAATTTTGAATTCTTTGTCAGGCAGAGAAATTCTTCTGTGTCAGTGTTGTTGGATTCTGGAGGCTGATTTTCTTTCTGTGGTGTATTGTTTCCAGGAGTGCTTGCCTTCATCATTTGCATTTTTTTGGTCCCCATTGTTTGCTTTTGGGTTGTGTTAGGTATAGTGCCACATGGATACTGGTACCAGTAGGCATTACTTCTGGGAGCTCTTACCAGGGCATGTATGGATCTACCTGGAGCCTGGGCTGCTGTGGGTGTTGAACACAAATGGGGGCTCCTGTGACTTCCCCCTTAGCTCTGGCCATCTGGTCTGCTACTGGTGGCAGGTGGGGTTTCTGGGTGCTCTTATGGGGTATGGATGAATCTACAGTGGGCCTCTGTGGCAGTTGGGCAGGGGTGGGAACTCCTGTGGCTCCCATTGATGAGACCACCTGGAGTATCTAAAGGTCCCTAATACAAGACCTGGTACCACAAGGCTTAGGCAGGGCCCACTCAGGGAATATCCAAGGGTCACCGAGGACACAGCACAATGACTGCTGGCTGGTGCAGCAGGCTGAGTGAGATGCACTTCCTGGTGCAGTGGGGACAATTGAGGGTCCCCAGTACGGGTCACAAGGCTCCATTGGTGGCCTGGTTTGTTTGGTGGCATGGGCCAATTGAGTTGTGTGACCAGCACTTAGTATTGTGGCTCAGAAATGAGAATAAGAAAGAAAGAGGGAAAAAAATGTTTGTAGCACAGCTTTCTGCTCAAAAGGAACTCGTGGCTGGTAGTGTGAATATTAACGTGCTCTATGACCCAGGAGTCCACTTCTGAGCATATATTTAACATAAATACTTACATAAGTTCACACAAAGACATAAGCCAAAACATTCATGGCAGTACTATTCAAAAAAATCCAAAAATCCCTGACTGTCTTCTGTTTGAAGAAATGAATTGTAGTAAATTTCATTTGTACATCAATGAAAATGTATAACTACTGTTACAAGGTGACAACACAGATGACTCTTACAATAAGCTAGAGGAGCAAAAGATGCTGACACAAAAAGAACATATACTTTATTACTTTATTTATATGAAATTGCAAAAGTGATTTATGGCTTCACAGTTCAGGATAATGGTTACATTTAAGGGTCCAAAGCAGACTAGGAAAAGGGTCCAAGAAGGCTTCTTAGATGCTGGTAGTATTCTGTTTCTTGATCTGCGAGGTAGTTACATGGGTTTGTTCAGTTGAAGAATTCATGATTTGTGAACATTCCTACTTATTATGCTTTGATAATTTAGCTATATTTCAAGCATATGAATTATTTATTAAAATGAAAAATGTTGCCTTGCTTTACGTAATGTTTTTGGATAACTCTTAGAATATGTATGATAGTGTGGTTTGACTTTTGTTGTCGTTTGATGCCATAAATGACATGTGGGAAACGAGTCCCATAAGAAATCTGTTTGCTTTATCCATCTGAAGCGTTTTCCTTTCCTGGCAGTGGTTCCAGTTGTAGCCTTGCTGCTGGTCTTGAATCTCTGGGGCTTACAGATATCCGAACGCTGGTTCGATTAATGTGCTTGGCAGCAGCAGGGAGAGCTGGCCTCTCCACCAGCCCTTCTGCCATGGCAAGCACCTCAGAACGCTCACGAGGAGGGCACAGTAAAACCAACAAGCCTATCTCTTGCCTGGCTTATCTGAGCACTGCAGTGGGATGTCTGGCATCGAACACTCCCAGTGCTGCAAAACTCCTGGTGCAGTTGTGTACACAGGTAAGGTACTTTTCAGTGCTTTTCTTGTTGCACAGCTTATTTCCAACCGATTCCTAAAGAACTTTTGAAATGAAATCTTTTTGTTCCAAAATTACATGTAAAAAGTAAACCTATTTGTTCCAATTGCCTCTCCAGAACTTGATTTCTGCTGCAACAGGGGTAAATCTGACTACAGTTGATGATCCAATTCAGCGAAAATTTCTACCTAGCTTTCTCAGAGGAATCGCTGAAGAGAATAAGCTTGTAACTTCTCCAAACTTTGTTGTAACTCAGGCCCTTGTGGCATTACTAGCAGACAAAGGGGCTAAACTAAGACCTAACTATGATAAGTCAGAAGTTGAAAAGAAAGGTGAGTTTCATACCATTAAATATATCATCTTTTTAATCAGTTTGATTCATGTTTTTAAAAATGTGTTTTTGCAATGTTGTATGTAATGAATTGCATAACAGAATGTATACTTCTAATGTATATATCATAAAAGAAATGCATGGATACTTTTTCATTGTGCATGGCAACAAATATTAGAAAATGCACCAAATTAGTCTGGTTTGATTAGATTATTTTATTAGTTTATGAATCACCATAGATAAACACCCTGGTACGTTTTTTAATAAAATTAAGATAAAGATAGTGCTATTTTTCTCTTTGTCTTAAGATAATAACATTTTGAAGAGAATACTTGATTGCTGCTATTTACTCATCTTTTCATCAGAACCATTTGGCCAACAGAGATGGGCTTTGAGTCTATTAATCTAATACCTTAACTGGCTGTTAACACTTTTGAGCAGCAAACATCAAACTCATTCTTTTAGGGCATGCTCTCTCTGCCCTGGCCTTAAGCTTATTTCTTTTGTATTTTTAATTTATGTGTCCTTAGAACAAAGATTATTGATTGATGTATATAAATGTAAATTTGTATTAAATCAGATTATAGAATTTGATGTGCTATAGCTGCTTTATATTTTGTATGCATATCTTAGTGAAATGATTGCTTGCAAAAGTGCTAATTCTTAGAAGATATGGGTTAACCCATTTTTGTTTGTTCACCACCACCAGCTCTCACCTGGGCATCATTTCATTGTTTTGTTTAAGCAGGTATAATTGCCCAATTGTATGCCCATCCTTCCTATGATCCTTCTGCTGTAGGCCCTCTGGAGCTGGCTAATGCCCTGGCAGCCTGCTGCCTCTCCTCCAGGCTGTCCTCACAGCATAGGCAATGGGCTGCTCAACAGCTTGTGCGCACTCTTGCCGCACATGACCGCGACAACCAAACTACTCCACAAACACTTGCTGATATGGGAGGAGATCTCAGAAAATGCTCCTTTATCAAGTTGGAGGCTCATCAGAACAGAGTATGTATTTTGAGTCCCAAGTATATTAATCAGCTTATATAAAATGAAATAATTTCTGCCCTTCTCAGAAAGCTCGGTGCTTAGATCTTGGGGGAGGTGTGTATGTGTATGTCTGTCTCAAACACATTCATATTCTCTCTCTCTCTCTTTCTCTCTCTCTCTCATTTATCAGTATTTGTCTGGTAGTTACTGTGTCTCCATTGAACATTGGGTTGACATCATAATATACAAATGGAAAAATCTAATAGGCATGAGAAAAAATCCAAAGGAATGACCTCAAAAGAGATGAAGGCTTATACATACAAAAAGGAAAGAAATTGACCTCACTGTTTTAATCTACTTGAGTAATGACAAGGACAGTTTAGTAAATGAAAGCTGACCTCTTTTGTTTGTTTTTGTAGAGCATGTAAATATGTTGATATAATCATACTTAAGCAAATTAAATAAACATATTTTTTAATTCAGTAAACATTAGTAAAGATTCTAACAGGTTTCAGATAACTCAAATGAGTTTGGGTATAGAACCTTAAACTGGTAAGAGCCAATACTAAATCCTAGTCAAAAAGTAGAGAATTGATAGTACTTTAAAGCTATACTTCAAACAGGTGTATATTTACAAGCCATTTAAAAGTGAATGCATTATAATATAGATACTTTTCTTTCACAATTTCATAGTAGATTTTTAAAAGTTTGTTAAACCTTTTTCAAATGATAGAGTCATTTGAATCAAAACCTACTCAGATATTGCTGGGCTTTTTCAACTTTTTAGGTTATGACTTGTGTTTGGTGTAATAAAAAAGGTCTCTTGGCTACAAGTGGCAATGATGGCACCATCCGGGTGTGGAGTGTCACCAAGAAGCAATATTCACTGCAGCAGACCTGTGTGTTCAACAGATTGTGAGTGCTAACATAAGTTCTCTTATGTGACATTTAAAATAAGAGATTCCTAAACATACCTCATAATGGTTATGTTAATGTAACCAAACTGTTCATTTAGAATAGTGTTATACAAAACAGTCATATCTCCACTGTGTTCTCTGGGATAGTAATTCAAAAAATATAACTTTTAACTATTAATAACGATACTTACTCAGAATTAAAAATTCATTTCTATAAAGTAATAGGCTAACTTTCTGTCATTCTTAAGGAATTATTTAAGAATTAATATAATATTGTTTAGAAGAGTAATATTTCTTTGGTAGTAGAATGTTTCATCTCACAGTTTTATAGTTACAACCCATAGAGTTACCGCATACAACCCATACAGAATCAGAATGTCTTTGTTAACAAATTATGAATTAAATGATGTATAGTCTAAACAGCAGTCTTATAATTCTACATTTTCACATATGTCAAAACACTAGCAAATACATGATCATTAAATACTGTTAGCCAGGTTTTTGAAATGTAAGTGTCTTGTTATTATATACTCTATATAAAATCTTTATTTTGAGATTTAGGGTTTAGCTTAGTTTTGGATAATAGAGATTAGAATACTATATATATTTGTTATATTTTAGGGAAGGGGATGCTGAAGAAAGCTTGGGGTCACCCAGTGATCCAAGTTTCTCCCCTGTTTCCTGGAGTATCAGTGGCAAATATCTAGCTGGAGCTTTGGAAAAGATGGTGAATATCTGGCAAGTTAATGGTAAGAACCATGTAAATACTAATAAACTACTAAAGGTAATTTTTAAGTCTTTCTCGTAACCTTCTGAGTCCAAACAATGACTTTCCTTCACCTTAGAACAATCTATTTCACACTAAAATCTGTGTAGTGTGGTTTAAATTAAAGAAAGCACTTATTTCCTAACTTCCTTTTCTAGGAGTTTCAGCTACCCTGGTAGTTTATAAACCAAAAATTCTTTTCATGTACTACTAAGTGTTTAGAATAGGCTTTGAGGAGACATAGCAGTCACTGTGTTCAATTATTTATTCTTTTGAGTAACTTGAAATATTTCTGTCAGTTTTATCTGTTTCACAATTACAGGCACCTGTTGATTTTTAATATAACTTTTCTGGAAAATATCTTAGACCTATCAATATTTGTTTGATTTTGCATATTTGAAGAATGGTTGTTATAATTCATATATTTGAAGAAATGGTCTTAAACTTTCTTCATGGTAATTTGGTTTTCTGTAATTATTAGGAAATAATATAGGTGTTTGCCATTTATACACTGAGTATTTTTCTTTACTCATTCTCCTATAAAGCTATCATTTTTGTCTCACTCATAGTGTAGTCTATTTGATTTGTCGTATGTGATGTATAAATGAAGGATCCTGTCTTGCACTCCTATTCATGGCTAGGCCATTTGAAATTGACAAATGCTTTGAGTGTATATTAGAACTAAGTAATGTTTATTTTTATTCCTGTTATCATTCTTAAGACTTACATAACAACTAGTAAATGTTTTCTCCCTCTATAGGAGGAAAAGGATTAGTGGATATTCAACCACATTGGGTTTCTGCCCTGGCTTGGCCAGAAGAGGGTCCAGCTACTGCATGGTCAGGAGAGTCTCCAGAATTATTGTTGGTGGGACGGATGGATGGATCTCTAGGGCTGATTGAAGTTGTTGATGTGTCCACCATGCACCGCCGAGAATTGGAGCATTGCTATCGAAAGGATGGTAAATAATAGGTCTAGTTGAGAAAATGTTCTCTTCAAATAGACTCAGTTGTTTTGGCACTTGCTTTTAAAAATGCTGAGTGACTATTACTTTTTGGCTTTGTTTTCTAAATTACCCATTGTTGAATTTTCATTTTAATTAGCTACTAGTTTGAAAGGTATTTCTTTCCCAGTATATGTCATACATTACTACCAAAATGAGATCTGATATATATATGCATATATACATATGTGTATGTGTGTATATATATACATATATATATATATGAGATAATAAATGAAAGCGGACCTCCTGCTATCTCTTGTCATACCAGGAATTTCCCTTCTTGTTTCCCCGTTTCCTCAGTTATACTCATTTAACAAGGTCACCTCTACCAATGATTATTTTCTTTTTTCTCTTAGACTTTGCTAACTTTCAAGGGATTCTTGAACTCTGCTATAAATATCCAAGTACTTAACACTAATGATAAATGACTAATGTTACATATATAGTAATATATTTGCATTATGCATAAAGGGTATACAGTGAAAGTCTTTTTTCAGTCTGTTCAGTTCCCATGTCCCAGTCTACTGAAAAATATAGTTTTACTTCTTTTGTAACTTTCTAGCATTGTTACTAAAGAAACCAATGTGAATATATATTGTTAGGCTAGACTTATGATAGAATATGGAAACACATTGAGTAGGGAATATAAGCAAAGGGAGAGTCAGGTAATTTTCTTCCTCTGACTTGGGTTATTTTACTTCTTACTTTCATGATTGAGGAATTTTTTAATGAGGAAAATCTATTTTCATCTCTATTTGTCAATAATTGCCTGAACAAGAATGAAACACTAAATATAAGGTAGTCCTTATCACTTATAAATAACCCTTTTGAAGTCATTGTATGGAATCTCTGCAGTAAGGCTACATTTAGTCTAAATGTGTTGAAGAGTTGCAAACTTATTTACAGTTGTTACAATAGCATACATTCTAAGTTTTTAAGTTAAATGGTAACAAAATAAGTATTTTATTTAAAAACGTTTTTATTTTGTTTTTATCATGTTAGTGTCTGTAACTTGCATTGCTTGGTTCAGTGAAGACAAGCCATTTGCAGTGGGATATTTTGATGGAAAATTGTTAATGGGAACAAAGGAACCACTTGAGAAGGGAGGCATTGTTCTCATCGATGCACATAAGGTAAAGCATCTTTTGCTGGATAGTTTTTTTTCCTTTTCCATTTTTTTTTTCCTGCAGTATTGATTGATGCTAGTTTATTTAATTTTTTTCTATCAGCTACTTATGATTTAATATTCTGTTATTACTCAAAGTCTTTGGACTACATACATATGTGGAAAAGGCCTATGTAAGAAAACTGTGAAACCAAGAAGGAAATAAAACCAAAACAGTGAAATAGGGACACCTTTGTAATACTCCCTGTCAAAGTACCTCACACTAATACTAGAAATTCCATTTGTGAAGTTGATTTCTTTACCTTAAACAAAATTTCCCAATTTGGATGTTTGTAGAGCCATCTAGGCAAATAACAAATGCACAAAGTAGCTAGGAATTTGAAGATATGAAGGAGGGGAGGGTAAAGAACAGCACAATGATGACAAGTATATAAACACAAAACGTGTCTCAGATTCTTATATATATTTACTATTTTATTTTAGTGTAAAAGATACTTTTTTTGAAGTTTGTTCTCTTTCATATTTTAATTACCAGTCAATAAAAATAACTCTTTAAAAGCACTAAGATATAAACGATAACATGTCCCTTCTGAATCAGAATTTCACAATTCATTCCTTCAGCTAACATTTATTGAGCTTTGACTGTAGCAAATACATAGAATTTGTATGTATAACAATTCACCCAGACTATATTAATTGGTGAATTGTTCTGATGTCTGGGAATAATATGATACTGTCTATGATGTACAGTAGCATGTTGATTTTAAGATGATTGTATAATACAAGTACAGGTTATAAGTTATTGATTTTAAAGTACTAAAGAGGGAAATATATATATTTTTTCTCTGCTTTTCATTTTAAGGATATTCTTGTTAGCATGAAGTGGGACCCAACAGGTCATATTCTCATGACATGTGCCAAAGAAGAAAATGTGAAACTCTGGGGTCCTGTTTCAGGATGCTGGCGCTGTCTGTATTCCCTCTGTCATCCATCTATTGTGAATGGCATTGCTTGGTGCAGCCTCCCAGGGAAAGGATCCAAGTTGCATTTACTGATGGCTACGTATGTTGCAAACTTTTGTGTTTCTGTTTTAACTTTCCTATTAATATAGACTATTATTTGCATTAAATTTAACTTAGCAGTTTTAAACTACTAGTCAACTACTAGTCTTATTATTTCTCATACTATAAAATTACCTTAGATAGAGAGAGCAATTTTTAAATGTGAAATTGATATGTAACCTGAATGTGATGTTAGTATATCAGTCTTAGTTGGATTCTTGTAAGAAGTTATAGCATTATTAGAAATAAAATTTTAAAATGATAATGTACTATTCTGTCAGGTCTTAATTGATACTTGAAAATATTTCTAATTTTGCATATTGATGTGTTTTGATTTTGTCATTGATTATTTTTTAAGTGGCTGTCAGAGTGGCTTAGTATGTGTTTGGCGTATTCCACAAGATGCCACACAGACCAGTGTGACTAGTTCAGAAGGATGGTGGGACCCAGAATCAAATTGCCAGGTAAATACATTCAGGTATTTTTGAAGATCTTATTTGAGGCCATAGATAATATATTCATCAAAATAATCCTCCCTTGGTTAGTAGGATACTCACTATTGTACCCTACAGGGCAAGATCTACAAGGAAATGTGGATGTTTGTCATACTTTATTAAAGTGCTTTCTGAGTTAACTTTATTTTTTTTAAGAAGTGAGACTTAATAGGTGAGATACTCAATAAAGACTCAGTGGTGGATCATTTATGTCATATATATAGTTGACACTACAGATTGATAATGCCTAAGTTAAGTGTTTGGTACAGTGAAGTGGGAACACCACGGAAACATCCCTATCTAAAGTTACTTCCTATGGACATAGAATTCTGCATATGAAGAACAATTTCGTTACCTTAAACTTTTCCAAGAAAGAATTGTAAATCTTGAATCCATAAATTATTTAAATTTCAGTATGTTAAAAATAAAAATTAATTGCAGGATGTATATAGGAAATCAGCCGGAGCCAAATGTGTTTATCAGCTGCGAGGACACATCACCCCTGTCCGGACTGTTGCCTTTAGTTCAGATGGTTTGGCCCTGGTGTCTGGTGGACTCGGTGGGCTCATGAACATTTGGTCCTTAAGGGTAAGAGCATAGATGTAATTATGACCTCAAGAAAATATTCTCCATTAATTTATATATGATAAAAATTAACCCAGTCTATCCGAGGAACATTTTTTGTCATGATATCTGACATACTGAAGAACTCTTTTTCAGAAACCTCTTCCTGTTAACTTTTCTCATTGTTATAATTTTGAAGTCCTCTAGAAAAGGCTCTACAAAATTGGATAGTAGACATGCAATTGGACATTGTCAAATTTAGCTAAAGTGTAGGCCTCCCTGGTGGCTCCGGGGTTAAGTATCAGCACTATCAAGCTATCACCAGCCAGTGGGGTAATAGTTCAATCCCCAGGAGGGAGCGGTTAACTTACCTGGTGCAGCAAACCTCTCCTGTCTCATCCACTGCCCCCTGCAGCAGTGTTTTTCAGTAGCTCTTCCTGTTCTGCTCCCTAATCTGTCTCTAATGAATCCTCTTACTTATCCTTGCCCTTCCAAGCATCTGGTCTATACCCCAGTTCTTATATGCATGAATAAATAAATCTCAAAAAAAAGAATTCAGTCCTTTTTTTAAAAAAAAATTCTTGTAGATATGAAGTATACATTTAATGTAAACAATGACTAAAGTTAAGTAATGTGTTTTGATAAATATATCTCCTTTTAGGATGGTTCTGTCTTACAAACTGTTGTGATAGGCTCTGGAGCTATTCAGACCACAGTATGGATTCCAGATGTTGGGGTAGCTGCTTGCTCAAATAGATCAAAGGTAATTTTGCATTTATATAAACTCATAGAACATAAACCTATAAGTTACCTTAGAAATCATAGTCCCGGGGGCCCACCCCAGTGGCGCAATGGGTTAAACAATGCACTATGAAGCAAACCGCAACCACTGCAGCATGAGTTCGATCCCTGCTGCCGGCCAGGGGACCCACATGACATAGCAGACCTCTCCTGCCTTGCCCGCTGCTTCCCCTCAGCAGTGTGTTTCTGTCTATCTGCCTTTTCTGCATCCTGCTCTGTCTGGTGGATTCTCTCACCATCCCCACACCTCTGACCTGTACCCCAGTGCTTGTATGCATAAATAAATATATCTTTTAAAAAAAAAAGAGAAATCATAGTCCCGGGCCTCCCTGGTGGCGCAGCGGGTTGAGCACCACACTATAAAGCATCCACGACACAGCAGCATGAGTTCGATCCCTGGCCAGGGAAGGGACCCACATGGCGCAACAAACCTCTCCTGCCTCGCCTGCTGCTTCCCTCAGCAGTGTATTTCAGTCCACCTGCCTGTTCTGCTCCCCACTCTGTCTCTGGTGAATCCTCTCACCTCCTGCACCTCTGACCTGTACCCCAACTCTTGTATGCATAAATGAAAAATCTTTAAAAAAAAAAAAGAAAGAAATCATAGTCCCAGCATCCCACTTTACAGAGGAGAAAACTGATATACAGAGGGATTACTACTTATCAAAGATTATGCTACCCTTTACTGTCAAAAGGAAACTTAGAACCTAGATCGCCTCATTTATAATTTAGTACTCTTTCTACTATATCCTAACCTTTCGTGAAAATGTTTAATTGCTGAACAGCTTCATTTCCATTGGATCTTATAAAGTGTATTTTGACTTTTTGCCATGATTTTTGAGACAGCACTAAACTATCTCAAAAGAATTTTCCCTGGGGAAAAAGGACCATCCCAGAGACATTTAACTCAAGTATACAAAACATGTCTTGGCTCTCAAATTTAATATCTAGTAAAAAATACAAGCCCCCTTCTCTGAAGCAGTTCTATGTTATGAATTATTGTATATCCCCTACCATATTGCTTTTAATTCCTTAATGAATAGAGCCAATGTGCTGCTTAGGTTTACATTTTACATGGTTAAAAGAAATTAAAATAGAATGTAAACCTGCATGAATAGTCTTACTAGCAGTAAAATATAGACCCCTAGACCCCAGGCAATAGTGGTTTACATATAAATAATAAACTGTACTGCTGCAGTTAGAACAGTGCTGCATCATTTGCAGTTGTGTTTCTCAGCAGACAGACTCCTTCCTCTAGTATCCTTGTGATCCTGTCACACACGATAGTGTATTTTAAAATATACTAAATACTTTGTCCTATCAGTCCTATATAATAGCAGATAATTGATGTGTCTTTAAGAAATGTCAACTAATTCAAGATAGTTGACAAGTTTTATGGTTATTTCGTAAATACTAGTTTTTAAACACAATTTAGGCTAGCCTAATTCTAACCATTAATAGCTATTAAAGTTCATGAAGTTCATTGTCACTGAAAGTACAGCATAAGATGTCTATAAAGCAAAAGTATTCCTTCCTTGCTGGAAGGAATTTCTCAGATATGAATGGTGATAGAATTATCTTTTATTTATACAAATACACATGTGACATGATTTATTTTCCTTCAGGATGTTTTGGTCGTGAATTGTACAGCAGAATGGGCTGCTGCCAATCATGTTTTAGCAACCTGTAGGACAGCACTGAAACAACAGGGTGTTTTGGGGTTAAACATGGCTCCCTGCATGAGAGCATTTCTGGAGAGGCTACCCATGATGCTTCAGGAGCAATATGCCTATGAAAAGGTAAATGATTACACTAATTCATAGAGATCTACAGATATAATTGCAATTACAGCTTTAAGTTTATCTCTTTAAGAACGTAAGGTAAATGATTACACTAATTCATAGAGATCTACAGATATAATTGCAATTACAGCTTTAAGTTTATTTTTTTAAGAACGTAAGGTCTCGGGCCTCCCTGGTGGCGCAGCGGGTTGAGCGCTGCACTGTGAAGCATCTACTACACAGCAGTGTGTGTTCGATCCCCGGCCAGGGAGTGGACACACATGGTGAGGCAGACCTCTCCTGCCTCGCCCACTGCTCCCCTCAGCAGTGTATTTCAGTTTATCTGCCTGTTCTGCTCCCCACTCTGTTTCTGGTGAATCCTCTCACCTCCCACGACTCTGGCCTGTGCCCCTGCTCTTGTATGCATAAATTAAAAAAAAAAAAAGTAATAAAAAACATAAGGTCTCAGGAAAATATGTGGAACTGTTTGGGCAGAATTAAACAATGATAGATCAGGCTTAAAACTGTTGCTCAGGGGGCCTCCCTGGTGGCGCAGTGGGTTAAGCAACGCACTATGAAGCAGACCACAGCCACTGCAGCACGAGTTCGAGCCCTGCTGCCGGCTGGGGAGGGGACCCACATGGCACGGCAGATCTCTCCTGCTGTGCCCGCTGCTCCCCTCAGCAGTGTACTTCCGTTGATCTGCCTGTTCTGCTCCCCGCTCTCTGTGGTGAATCCTCTCACCCCACCACGCCTCTGACCTGTACCCCAGTGCTTGTATGTATAAATAAATAAATCTTTAAAAAAAAAACAAAAAAAAAAACTGTTGCTCAGTAATCCTAAGCCTCTTTTTAGTTCATTTTAGTGAAAGTAAAACTGAAAAATAACCCTCAGATTTGTTTAGTGTTTTATATCATTCTTCTTCAAATTACTTATCCACTATAAAACTTCTTAAAATACCTGTGTCTTGATTTATAGTATTTTCCACACTCTTCATCATAATGTTGAATATAATATCCTTGCATTTTCTTGTAGCCTCATGTGGTTTGTGGTGACCAGCTTGTTCACAGCCCCTATATGCAATGTTTGGCTTCTCTTGCTGTGGGACTTCATCTAGATCAGTTATTATGTAACCCTCCAGTGCCACCACACCACCAGAACTGTCTCCCTGACCCTGCATCCTGGAATCCAAATGAGTGGGCCTGGTTAGAATGTTTTTCAACCACTATAAAAGCTGCCGAAGCCCTAACTAATGGAGCACAGTTTCCAGAATCTTTTACTGTTCCTGATTTAGAACCTGTTCCAGAGGATGAACTTGTATCCCTAATGGTAAGTTGCAGCTAAGGCTACTACAAATTGGTGTTTAGCATATGTTAGACACTCAATAAGTATTTGCTTACCTGACTAGCTTGAAGCATACGTCTTGAAACGTAAATAATTTGAACTGTAAATCTTAAATCCATAAATTATTGAAGCATAAATAAATTATAGCAGCTTACTCTTGGCTGCACTTAAAATATTTTGCTTCAATCTGATGGCAGCCCTTTAAGATGGTAAGAATTGATTATATGAAAACTGTGCAGCTCTTGTAAACTTGTTAGCATTTTTTGGTCTGTAGATCCCTTGTTTAGAACCTTATCTGTGAATATTTTAGTATCTCTTCCTGGTCACCTTATGTGATTAATGCCACATTTAATTTCTAAATTATTTGACAGTTCAGCCATGTTTCAATCAGCATGAAACAAGGATATGGAAGAGCATTTCAGTTAAGATTTATTTACACAAACATTGAACTGCATGAATACTTGAATATCAGTTCAGTATAAAAAAAAGTATCCTTATGAGCCCATTTGTGCCAAATTTGCCATTTTGTAGGTGAGGAAACTGAAGCCCAGACAGAATTACCTGTCCAAAGCTATATATCAAGTTCATAGAGCTGATAGCTCCTGCACAATGACCTGGTACCTACAGATACTCATAAGTAATCACCTTCAAATCACCAAACAATAGTGATAGTTCATAGTGAAAGTGTTTATAATGAAGGGAAATAATAACTGTACATAATCAAATTTGGGACTGTTATAAAACTGCTCTTAAGATCTCATTATAATAATAAGCTCTTTGTTGGAAATAAATGATGTTAGAAAAAGTTATTCAAGAGCAGGTAAGTCTTTTTTTAAGCAAGATTGATCTGTTGTTTGCCCTCTCTTGCAGGATAACAGTAAATGGATTAATGGCATGGATGAACAAATTATGTCTTGGGCAACTTCTAGACCTGAGGTCAGTAAAGATAAAGATTACTATATAGTAGTTCTCAGTAAATCTTCTGAGTTAAATGCTTGTGTATTTATGCCCTGATGTCTCCTATAGAGGCTGTCATGCAATTGGTACTAAATGCATGGTTATTTAAATGCATGGATGAATCTTATTTTGCGGTGATTGTGGTTTTCTAGGACTGGCATCTGGGAGGTAAATGTGATGTCTACCTGTGGGGTGCTGGCAGGCATGGACAGCTGGCAGAAGCTGGAAGAAATGTGATGGTACCTGCAGCAGCTCCCTCATTCTCTCAGGCGCAACAGGTAACAGGGTAAAGGAGTAGAGAAGAAACTTAGGAAATGACAATTCTGATTCCCTTGTTTGTAATTTACTGTGGGATAAAGTGTTATGAGGAATCTCATAGTTTTATGAGGAATCACTAAAGAAAATGATATGACTTCCAAATGAAATATTTCTAAGGTTTTTATCACACTTAAGTTTTGTTAGTCAGTTTCTAAATTTAACATTTTTAAGTGTAATTAATTAATATCATGATGTAGTAGGCCTGCCCAGTGCATATTTATTGAAGGCCAGATAGTCTTAATTATTGATTTTGTATTTTAGAGCCATAAACTTACTGGGATTGTTAGCCAGATTTCATTGATTCCCATCCTCTAATAACCATCTTGAGGCTGCTGCTTTTTCTTTTGTTCTTTCTTACCTCATTAAGTCCCATAATGCCCTGCTCTTTCTCTTGTATAACCCCTTGAGTTTTTTGCTTTTTGCTGACCTTCAGCCCAGTCTTTAATATTTTCCCATTACCCTTTCCTCTTCTATATGTTTTGTTGTTAATATTATTAAACTCTGAACAGTTGGCTGAAATCCCTGTAGATAATACGACTCTAAACTGTTATACTTGAAATAGTCAGATGAGCCTCATACATCTTTTGGTCAAATAAAATAACCAAGGACTTTTTTATAATAATCAAGGACTTCTAGGAACCCCATACTTACATTCACTATGCATGTAATCGTTTTAAATGTTGGCATGTTAACATTGTATAATAAAGGATAACATATTTAATTGTGCGTTTTTATACTAGGTCATTTGTGGCCAGAATTGTACTTTTGTCATCCAGGCCAATGGCACAGTGTTAGCTTGTGGAGAAGGAAGTTATGGCAGATTAGGACAAGGAAATTCAGATGACCTTCATGTGCTGACAGTTATTTCAGCCTTACAAGGTAAAATTATCCTCAGTTAAAAGCTGGTCAGAAACTATAACCTGACTGTAGTAATGTTTGCTTTTGTTGGAACTCATCTCACCCCTTTGCCAGTTAGTCATATATATTTAGATTCTTGTTTAGGCATGTACAGCCTTATTTACTATATTTTAGACTATATAATTTGCAAGTTATTTACTATAACAGTGTAAAATTCAGTGATATAAGTAATGCAAAACTGTAACCAGGCAGCTATTAATAATAATAACAAGCAGGTTTTTCATTGAAATTAAAAATCATTTTATATGGAAACATGCAAATGTACAAAAGACTTTAAAAGGGCATCTCTGTCAGAATTCTCTGATGTGGAAAATGAGTACCTCAGGAGAAACCACTGTAGGAACCCCCAGCTTACTCCTTAAGTAAACTTTTACTCTGATGCCTATGAAAAGAGCAAAGAGAATTTTTTAAGTAAAAGCGTACAAATGACAGTGGATTCAAAACCAATTCCTAAGTAGCTCTAAGTGTTCTTTCTTGATGTTTAGCTGTGAAGAATACAGAGTAGAGATGGGAGGGCTGGGTTCATATCCAGCTCTACCACATCCTGCTTCTGGAACATTGCACAAGCTACCAGACCTCTTTGTGACCATTTTCCCTAACTGTAAGAGTATCTACCTCTATGTGAAAACAGAAAATAAGATAATCCATGTGACGCATTTATAGGGTTGACTGGAACATAATCCTTAACTGCTCAAAGCACTCTCTTCCTCTTCCTTATCATCGTTATTTTATGTGACATGAAATCATGTCAACTTTTGACGTGACTACAAATTTAATTTAAAATTAAATAATTATTTTTATTTCTGTAGTGCCATTTTGATTTTTTTGAGTTCTGAGCATATTCTATAGCAGCTTCAAGCAGAAAAGGGAGTTTTAGCATCCAGTGACTCTTGTTGGGTTTCTGCTCTGTTCCAGGCTTTGTGGTGACCCAGCTGGTGACTTCCTGTGGTTCTGATGGGCACTCAATGGCCCTAACTGAAAGTGGTGAGGTCTTTAGCTGGGGAGATGGTGATTATGGCAAACTCGGCCATGGGAACAGCGACAGGCAACGGCGGCCCAGGCAAATTGAGGCCTTGCAAGGAGAAGAAGTGGTGCAGGTCAGGCAGGATATGGATAAGTTTGCCTTTGAATACAAACATACTAGACATTGAGTAGGTTTCTCAAATTTAGGTAATAGGAAATAATAGTAAAAATACATTACATAATCATTTTAAGAGATTTTATGTCTTTGAACCAAAAACTCAATTTTTTAGTTTCTCACTTAAATGGGCTTTGGTGGTAGAGTGGATTCCTTTTTTCTGAACCAGCTGGTTGACCTGTGTTAGGGTGCTAAGGTTCTTTGAAGAAATGCTGTGGTGTTTAACTACTGCCACAGAGTTCTTGATACACTAATAAATGGAAAACTCTATTTTTAACCTTTCATTATTGTTACAGAGACTGAGTTCATATATATTTAATGGAAAATCAGTTAATGAACTAAAATAATATTGTAAAATTATATAGTACCTTATAGTTTACAAAGAACTTTCCCACTCATTTTCTCACATCATAGTCTAGGTCTTCTGTATATGAAAGTTATTCCAAGGTATGCTGTTTGGCTTGGTCTTCCTGAGCATGATGAGGTAGATAAGACCTGGGGAAATAGGCGGACAAGTTGAACAGATAGGATAAGTCTTAAGCTATTCTTTAATGTTTATTACTACATTTTTTAACCAAAAATTCCTTCCTTCTTTTCCTTTTATTTTTTTTTTCTATTTCTTCTCTTTTTAAAAAAATTTTTTTCTCCTTATTTGATTGTTTGTAGATGTCTTGTGGCTTCAAACATTCAGCAGTGGTAACTTCAGATGGCAAACTGTTTACCTTTGGGAATGGTGACTATGGTCGTCTGGGTCTTGGAAACACTTCGAACAAAAAACTTCCGGAAAGAGTGACTGCACTAGAAGGATATCAGATCGGACAGGCAAGGAATAGATCATTATATGTTCTGTCTGATCATAGTTTATTTCTTGTCTGTATACTTAGATATTAACTTTCAGAGAGACCAGAATCATCAGTTATGCATACCCTCATATACATACTTTGTTTTCCCTAAGTGATCATTTTTCATTTTTTCCCAGTGTGAAAATTTACATTTTAAGTCGATTTAAGTTTGTCGTATTTGAAAAGCTATGAAAGCCTATGAAATTCAGGGTGTGACTATTTTAAAAGCCCTTCCAGGGCCCTCCCTGGTGGATCAGCAGGTTGAGTGCCATGCTGTGAAGCATCCGGCAGGGCGAGTTCAATCCCCATCTGGGGAGGGGACCCATAAGGCGCAATAGACCTTTCCTGCCTGGCCCACTGCTCCTCTCAACAGTGTATTTCAGTTCATCTGCCTGTTCTGCTCCCCACTCTGTCTCCGGTGAATCCTTTCACCTCCCACGCCTCTGGCCTGTACCCCATTCTTGTATGCATAAATAAATTAATCTTTTTTTTAAAAAGTTCTTCCACAAAGTACATATATGACTTGATGTAAAGCTATTAGACAATATACTTTTTTGATTCTTGTTCTGTAGTTAGGAAGTAGACATCTAAATTGCCGCATCATTGGGAGTTACTGTTCTTAAGCAACAATTGTCCTTGTCTATCTACATTGAGACTATTTCTTAACAAGGAGAAAAGATATTGTGGTCTTCTTCTGTATCAGTTTCTAGTGTGAATAGTATTTTTAAGTCATGTGTACTCTTTTTCTATCTTTGTGTTCTGATTTTTAGTCAGCTGCAGTTATGTAAAAGATTTCACTTTAAAGAAAAAAGTTACTTTTTTTGATTGTGGACATTAGGAACTATTTCTTGTTGACATATTTGATTAATACATAGAAAGGGTGCTGAAACCAATAAAAGTCTTTAGAAACAGAGCCAGGTTTTTCACTGAAGTCAAGAAAATGCTCCCAGAAATATAGTTGTGTGTTTTAGGCGCTACGATTTGCTTTCTTGATAATTCTGTTTCTTCTCCAGGTGGCTTGTGGCTTAAACCACACTTTGGCGGTGTCAGCAGATGGCTCTATGGTGTGGGCTTTTGGAGATGGAGATTATGGAAAACTGGGCCTAGGAAATTCCACTGCAAAATCATCTCCTCAGGTCAGTATTATCTTTATTCTAGGGTTTTAGACAACAGTTTTCATTTATGTCATTATCCTTTTTTTAGTTGAAAATAATTTACCTTTAATATTTTTGGTAATTCATAATGAAGTTTAGAAAGTTTTTTTTATTGATTGTTTAAATGTCCAGCATTCTATATCTTGATTTTAAATAAGCCATTACTGTACATTTTACATCAAAATTGATATAAAAATTCTGCAAGGCTAAGCCTCTGTCTTCCATACATAAGCAAAACACTATAGGACTCCTTCCCACATACTGAAGAAATAATTATAAATATATCTCCAGGGGGTCTTATGGAGGGAACCATAAACGATCTTTTTTAACCCTCTGATTGCAGCTGCCATTTCATCTAATTATTACTACTGAATTATTCAGGCATATACCTCCTTTCAAAAAAAGGAAAGGAAATCCAAGTGTATAAACAGGTAAATTAAAACTGTCATAGAGTATTTCTAAACCCTGCAGAAGACCTTCTATATAATTCTTTTGTGTGCATTTCCCTAACACATTTAACAAGAATGATTTTAAAACACTCAATTTAGGGCCTCCCTGGTGGCGTAGTGGGTTGGGCAATGCACTATGAAGTAAACCACAGCCACTGTAGCACGAGTTTGATCCTGCCGCCGGCCAGGATGGGGACCCACGTGGCGCAGCAGACCTCTCCTGCCTCGCCCGCTGCTCCCCTCAGCAGTGTGTTTCAGTCGGTCTGCCTGTTCTGCTCCCCACTCTGTGTCTGGTGAATCCTCTCACCTCCCTGGACTCTAGCCTGTACCCCAGCTCTTGTATGCATAAATAAATAAATCTTTTAAAATACTAAATTTATATTTAGCTTTGGATTCACTATTATTTATAATCTTGACATCTTTATAGCTAGACTGGTAAATGTTCAGGTAGGAATATAGACAATTAGGACACCCTTTCTGGGCAACTTTCAAAACACTATTGTCACCTAAGAAGGCATAAGAAGTCTAATGGGAGTCACCATGGCATTACAAGGTGCTGCAGTGTTCTTTAAGAGAACACAGATTCTCTGTGTTTCTGTTGCCCAGAGGAATTTTTCCTATTCACATGAGGTCCTAGGGATTTTAGTCAAATGCCCCTGCTTCTGTATACTTATTCCCATAATTAAGATAGTTCTCAGAGCATTATGAGAAAACAGCATTTTGGACTAGTAGATTTGGATCTAAATAGGTAGTTTACTATTAGTACTTTCACTAGAAGAACCTTTGAGTTTATATATTCCAGTAGGCAAATGCAGGAGTGTTTTGTTTTTCCCTTTTTTAAAGTATGTGCCTTATACTTTGATTTTGTAGAAAGTTGATGTCCTTTGTGGAATTGGAATAAAAAAGGTTGCTTGTGGAACTCAGTTTTCTGTTGCATTAACCAAAGATGGTCACGTATATACATTTGGTCAAGGTAAGGAACTTTTCATTCATTTTGTTGCTTATTTTGTCCAAACATGTATTATAGGAACATATGCTTTCCAAAGTGCTCTAAGTTGAGTCATTTTCTTCTTCTGGATGATGAATGGCCACTATGACTTTCATTCATTAGCAGTTTTTGCTCCTCTTTCATGAAGTTTGTCATAAAGACAAAGAGATCACCCTCTTCCTTTCTTCTTCATAGATCACCCTCATGCCAGTGCCTTCTAACTAGGAAATTCCCTGTCAAAACTCTTCTTCTCCTCTCTGCTGCCTCTACTATCTTGTCACAAACACTGCCTTAACCAGCAGAGCTCCTCAGGTTTCTGCATCACTCTCAACCCTTCCAGGGACTGGGGGTTCAGGTTTTAGAAACTCAGAGTCACAGGCATTCAAGGTTCAAAATTACGAGTAGGTTCATAACCCAAACGTTCACAGCAGGGCTTTTTGGTAACACAGTCCACTTCTTAGTGGAACTTCTTGGCAATAGTGGTGACTAAAGGGAGGGGAACTATAAGACTGATATGAATAATTAAGCATGAATTAGGTTTCTAGTAGTTTGTCTTCTTGAAGAACATTGATGCCACTACTAAGGGTAGATCTTGGGGAGAATAAAGACCTTAGTTTTAGCCATATTGAATTGATGCTATATACTATAGATATATATATATGTATATATATATAAAGATGTGTCCAAACAATTATTGGGTATTTGTATCTTAAACTACAGAGATTGGTTTGTGAAGATGTAGATTTGCCATATTATTAGGCTTTAAGAAACCCTGGGGGAGAGTTTAGACTGGAAAAAAAATAGTCTATAACTCTAAAAATGTAAGGTGAGCACAGGATGAGGATGAGAACTTGGAAGAGTTAACTGTGAAAAGATTAGAGAGAGAGGTAGCCAGTGAAGCAGGATAGTGCAGAGTCTCTAAGGGGCAGAAGATGAGTCCATGTTGTCAGAAGCTCTGTGAAGCTCTGTATGCCAGAGCCGGTGAAAAGACTGCTATACTAGACAGTTGGAAGCTATTCATGACTTTGAAGAGTACAGTTTCAGTGAAGTGGTGAGAGTAGAAGTTAGTTTGTAGGAGGTGGCCAAGTCAAATAGGCCTAGAGAATATGGAACAACAGGAACTGTACTTTCAAGAAGTTTGGCAGCAAAAGAGCCTTTGGTTTGAAACAAGGTACTAATTTTTGGTTCATTTTACTTATTTTTATAAGGAAATTGACATTTTATAAAGAAACAGTTTGAAACTTTTTATTCACTAAGACTCTACTAAGCATAACTTACCAGAATAGTAGTTTTTGCCACAGTGAGTTATATATGTCCTTGCCATTCCACCATAAAAATTAAGACTCATTAGAAAACATAAAAGGACTATAGATAGTATGCCATCTATAAATGATTGTCATCTTTTCAGATCGTTTGATAGGCTTACCAGAAGGGCGTGCTCGAAACCATAATCGACCACAGCAAATCCCTGTCCTGGCCGGAGTGATTATCGAAGATGTGGCAGTTGGAGCTGAGCATACACTTGCTTTGGCATCAAACGGAGATGTATATGCCTGGGGGAGTAATTCAGAAGGGCAGGTAATTATTTACCTCACTTGTTAACTCTCTCAAATTCTAAGCAGTATCACTATGTTCCTCATTTGGGAAAGGTATAAGCTAGGAAACTCCTAATATCACAGTACACCAAAGAACATCACTTTTCCATAGAACTGACTACTTTGTGAATTCAGTTATGCATTTCTGTCTTGATCGTGGTGAAGTAAATATTATGCCACAATTTTTTTTAAAAAATCTGTTACAGACTGGTGTTTACCAGAGGAGAAAGGGAATGGTATGGGTGAAATGGGTAAAGGGATTCAGTTTTATGGTAATGGATGGAAACTAGACTTTTTGGTACAAAAACTGGGGTGTGGCCCAGAGTTGTGAGAGGTGAGAGGATTCACCAGAAACAGTGGGAAGAAGAACAGGTAGATCTGCTGAAATACACAGGAGCAGTGGGCACGACAGGAGAGGTCTACTGTGCCATGTGGGTTAGTTCACTGGTTAGGGGCCAAAGCCAGGCCATTAATCTGACAGAAAAGCAAAGTGATTAAGGGGGATGGACTGTATCTGTGAATGCCTACACATATTGATAAGTGCTGACTCGTAGAAGACCCAAGAGATTGTTATGTTCAGCCTACCCTAATCATGGGGGAGATGTCTGAGATGACTGCTACTACCTTGGCTTTCAACCCCACATGCAGCACCACATCCCCATGCTCCATAATCCTCCTTGGGTTTGGGTACCTGTGGAATCAGTGCCCTCAAGTCTAGGTCCAGCATTATTCATAGTTTGGCCATATAGTATCCTTATGGATGAAGCTGCTCATCATTGTGGTTGCATGTTGACTTAATGAGAGAAGAGTTAGAACACACCTTTGGAAAGTCCCTGGCAGAACCTTAGCATGATCCTCCCTGATGACATTGAAGTGCTTAGGGTATCCCAGTCACACCTTAGAAACAGACATCTAGAGATGAGAATCTACTTATTGTGTATTTTTTTATAAATGTTTACTTATTATTAAACAAACGAATCATGTTAAAATCAGGAAGTCAATGTGTATTAAGTAAAAACTCTATAGATCATGTTCTTGTTTTTCTTTTAACATTCCAAAACTCATTTCCTCTCCAGAAGTGGAATCCAAGGATGTGGATAAGTCGCTTAGTTGCTAAGATGTCCTAGATTTGTTGCAGCTTAGCTTTTAGGAGAGTCTGAAACATCTAATAGAGAAAAAATCAGAATTTCATTATTTTGACATTGCTGCTTAGTACAGATATTAACATATTCTATCTAATGCTATCTAAGACAAATATTTTTATCTTGACTTCCTCTTTTTAATGAATCTCTTTTTATTTGTAACTTATTCCCAGCTTGGCCTAGGCCATACCAATCATGTTCGAGAACCAACCTTGGTAACAGTTCTGCAAGGGAAAAACGTTCGTCAGATCTCTGCTGGCCGCTGTCACAGTGCTGCATGGACAGCACCGCCTGTCCCGCCAAGAGCGCCAGGTGAAGGATGAAATATCTGTACACCTGCAGCTTTTCTTTCAGTAGTACCCAGCTTCACTGTCTGCTTGCCAGTTTTAGACTATATCAAGGCATCATACTGAAACCATCACACCTTCCCACACACAACTCCTCGTGCTACCAGCACTGGAAATACTTTCATGGCAGGCTATTCTCTCCAGACTTCTTCACAAAGCAGTCCCTCTCTGTACCCCCCAAAAAAGAAAACATCATTTAGGCAAGCAGATTTATTATTTTAGAGTAGCAACTAAGTATTTTTAAAATATGCACACATATATACGTGTACATATACGTATGTGTGTATTTTGTGTGTGTGGGTATATGTGTGTGTGTGTGTGTGTGTATAGATATACATATATATATATGAAGTGATGAAAGTTTTTGTTGCAGTTGTCTGAAGTCTGATGTTTAGGGAAGAAAGATTAAAAAACCCTGAGACCATTTGTCAGATCTTCACCACCACCACCATGTTCACCATTTGGAACATGAGTTGTCTGCATTGGCATGACAGCAAGAAAAAATCTTGCCATTTTACTCTAGTGTGTAGCAAGACTGATGTGCTATTTCTATCTTTTTGTGGTTTGTTTTCTTTTAATTTATAATAAAATCCTTATAGATCTGTAAAAGGAAATTCTAAGGGAAAATAAGATGTATTTGTGTACTTACCACCTAATTGTGTAGTCTCCCTGATTGGACCCATCTCTGTTCCCCACAAATTTAACAATTATCTGAAGTGTGGCATTTATCATTAGTTGGCATTTCTTGAGCTGTTTCTTTACCACACCCTTATGTCCTCTTTTTCCATCCTCCCCTGGTGTCTGTGGTTCTAGAACTTCCCTGATGTATTCTCTTCCCTTTTTGCTAACATTTCTACTTCTTAGACACAAGTCCTTAAGAGACTCCACATTAGAGATTTTCTTTAGATAATTAGAGAGCAAGATAGGGCTACCAGGTGCCAAACAAGCACAAGATGATTTCTGGCTAATAGAACCCAAAATAAACAGTGTTGCCATATACAGACAATTTCAGGTGCTCAGGAACCAGTTTCTAGAGGCTTCCACTTCAGGACAAAGGCTATACAAAGTTTTGGTTAAAGTTCAAACTCTGAAACCATGGTGCCTAAATTGAGTCCTGGCTTCTCCACTGAGGAGCTGAGTAACCTTGAGACTCAGTTTCCTTTTCTGTGAAAATGAGGGTAATGATATCACCCTTTGTAAAGAGCTATGGGAATACATGAACCAATTCATATGAAGCTCTTAAAATATGCCAGACACACAAACTTACTTGATAAATGTTATCTTCTATTAATAGTAGTAAAATACTTCTGGAAATTGAGCTGTATAATCTTTATTTACAGGAAGTGCAAAGAAGTTGAGGATTTTGTTTTTACTGCTTTGTGCATATTTATAAGACTATAACCATGGATACATTCATTAGAGTGTTTGCTTCTACAGAGCTCTTATTCTTAATAGTAAAAAGACTTCATGAATCATGTACCCACATCTATCATTCTGTTATGGGCAGGTACTACTCAGTATGGGTGGAGGTTCTGCTAAATTGCCTATTTCCATTTTCCAGAAATGCCTATCTGGTCCTGACTAACACCCTGTGTTATTTTGAAACATGAAAAGGAAGTTAAACTAGGATTTTTTTTGACGCCCACAGTTAAATGGGAAACTAAAGGAGAAATAAAAATAAATTTCCATAATGATAAATTTTAAAAATGGTTTAAAAATAAACACAGGTGCATCAAAAAACTGAGATCAGCTGATGAACAAATTGTTAAATGTGTGCTAAAGAAAAAAATAACAAAATATTAAATAGAATTTAGGAGGTGGGAGTGAGTGCTTATTATATTATTGTCTAAATGTATGTGATTGAAGCTTTTCAAAATACTGAAAATGAAAAGAAATGCATTTTCCTTTGTAAGTATCCATTTGCTTTCTGGGCAGGTGTGTCAGTACCTCTGCAACTAGGCCTGCCTGATGCAGTGCCCCCCCAGTATGGGGCACTGAGGGAGGTGAGCATTCACACTGCCCGGGCCAGACTCCGACTGCTGTACCATTTCTCTGACCTCATGTACTCGTCCTGGAGACTACTGAACCTCAGTCCCAACAACCAGGTAACATGCTGGCTTGGAAAGGTGTGCCTGTGACATGGCTAATACTTTTGACATTCAGCACCCAAGAGATGTTGAAAAGGCAGCTATTTCATTGCTGGTTTAGGGATCGTCCAGCTATTGGTAATCATGTTCTTGACTCAAAGTGATTTTTTTATATACTTTTTCATTTTTGTACAGTGTATATTTCTCGTCCCCATGAAATTCCCATCACCAGCTCACCTGTACACCATCACCATAGTCTCTTGTGTTCTTCCCACCCATTTTGTTCCTTTTCCCTCCTCCCCAAGGAATATCTCAGATTTATAGTCGTCTATTGATTTTGATTTTTAATTTATACTTAATTTTTTCCTTAGTCCCTTATTTGTTTCCTCTACATTCCTTCTATAAGTGAAACCATCTGATATTTTACCTTTTCTGGCTTATTTCACTGAGCATAATCCCTTCTAGTTCCATCCATGTTGCTGCAAATGGCATGAGTTTATCTTTTTGATTGCTGCCTAATATTCCATTGTGTATATATCCCACATCTTCTTGATCCAGTTATCTATGTTTGGGCATTTAGGTTGTCTCCACAGCTTGCCTATTGTGAAAAGTGCTGCGATAAACATAGGTGTACAGGTGTCCTTTTGAATTAGTGTTTTCATCTCCTTTGGGTAAATTGAGTGGGATGGCTGGATCATAAGGGAGCTCCATTTTTAGCAGTTTGAGGAAACTCCACACCACTTTCCATAGTGGTTGGACCAGTTTGCATTCCCATAAGCAGTGTAGTAGAGTTTCTCCACATCCTCGCCAACATTTGTTGTTGACTCAAAGAGATCTTAAGACCCTCTCCGTTGACTTTATTTTCTACAACATTCAATATATGATTTTAAAACTTAAGGTAACAACATTGTTGTCACCACAGTATAGATAAATGAGATGAGTCTGAAACATTTAGGAGACTTCTTTTTTCCTTTAAAATGAGCATTTTGAGTCCTGTTAAAGAGTAGGTAGAGAACATAAAGTAAATTTGGCTGTTTCTATAAAACAGTCTAGTCATTTAGGAAGAAAGCAAGCTGGCTATGTTTGTTTAATGTGTAAGCAGGCTTGTCAAAATGTGTATCAGTTTGTAAAACTAGTAGTCAAAAATCCTTTGGGTAAGCAGTCATGGGGCATGTGAGACAAATAATTATTGAAAACCTCCATATGGTAGGATTATGGATGTTTCATTTGTGTGCATGTATGTGTATTCTTTTCCAAGGTTTAAAAAACAATAATTATTTATTTTGTCAGGAACATATTTTAAAAATATCTAACATTTACTAATCACCAGGTTTATGTTTTTAAAGTGCATTCAAAAATGATTGTTATAAAAATGATAAGTGTTTTTCTTGAAGCTTTAGATTGTACCATATGATATGCCTCTGATATGCTTACGTTTTGTTACAGAATAGTACATCTCACTATAATGCTGGAACATGGGGCATTGTACAGGGACAGCTTAGACCTTTGTTGGCCCCACGAGTCTACACTCTCCCGATGGTGCGCTCCATAGGAAAAACCATGGTTCAAGGAAAAAACTATGGACCTCAAATTACTGTAAAAAGGATATCAACTAGGTTAGCATATGTCTGTGTGTTTTGTGTGTGTTTCACTAAATAGTTGGCACTTTTTTAGGTGAACATTATTTTTTAACCTCTGTGAACCTTATTTGTAAAATAAGATACTAACAGTAATTATATTAGTGTGGGTTGGGCGCACCTAGCATAGTGTTTGCTATTGTTAAACTGGCCTGTTTGTTCACTAATGAGAAGATATTTTCATGTGATCTTTGTGGAAGTTGATATAGTTGTGTTTCATTCTGCTTTCCCTTTCTTTTAAAGGGGACGAAAGTGTAAGCCCATCTTTGTTCAAATAGCAAGGCAAGTGGTTAAACTGAATGCATCAGATCTCCGTCTGCCTTCCCGGGCATGGAAAGTCAAGCTGGTTGGAGAAGGAGCTGATGACGCTGGAGGGGTGTTTGATGACACAATTACAGAGATGTGCCAGGTATATTTATCCAATGTCCCCTGCTAAATCATCCACTCAGGTGGTATTAACGGCCATTTTACTACCTTCAGTGATTACTCTGTTATCTTCTTCTAGGTGCAGCAAGCATTTTTGAGCCTTACATAAAGTCATGCTGTTAATGATGTATAAGTGAATGATAGCATGGGTTTGTGAAATGCTTTGTGGAGATACCTTGCTGACTAAATGTCAGTGCTTAGCCATCTACCAATGAGTCACCATCTGTTGTGCTGTAATATTGGCAGAGGAAGCAACAGTGACACATACTTACTTACATTCACATAACAGACAAATCCAGGACCGCCCATGGGCTCAAATTTATTCTGTGTTGTAGAACAAAGTAAAATAGCCAAGCTCCAAGGGAATAGAATAACAAGTCTCAAGAGTTTGGACTTGTTTTCATTTTAAGATCTACAAAGACAGCTTCACTTCCTAATCAGTTCTGACCCCTCCAGTTTTATCTGCTATCAGGATTTTCTTGATAAATTCTATAACTAAAATTATATTTGGCTATCATTTATTGTGTCTATTTGAATGTCAGTTGACTTTTACAGGTATACCAGTTCCTATTTTCAGTTGACTTTTTTCGTCTTGGTTCTTCATACATTTTCTTCATGTAGAAAATGTAGGTTATTTTCTATATTGGGGAAGTTCCTAATTTCACTTGAAATTAAAACCACATATGGGTATTAATTTTAGTAGTAATATTAGTTATATATGGCATATGTGTTCACTTTATGTGTATAAAATATTTCATTGTGATAAAAACTTTAAAATTTAAAAAAATATATTTCAAACTGCAAAAATAATTAGAGAGGTAACTGGTTATCACGTGGTATTATAGTGCCGCAAATATATTCTCTTCAGTGTAATAGTGTAACTGATTTGTTCTCTTGATGTAATTGATTATCATTTCTCAAAAAAATTGTTTTTCTTTTTTCTCTAGGAACTTGAAACTGGTATCGTTGACCTTCTTATACCCTCTCCCAATGCCACTGCAGAAGTAGGTTACAATAGAGACAGGTAAGGCAGTCAGCAAGTGTTCATTGAATGTTTACAGTGATGACGAGGGCAATGATGGTAGCGGCGATGGTGGCTTATTTACTTTTTTATTTAAAGCTTATTTTATTGACTTATTTATTTAAAGACTTATTTATGCATACAAGAGCTGAGGTGTAGGCCAGAGGTGCAGGGAGTGGGGGTGGGATGTAAGAGAACACACCAGAGACAAAGTGGGGAGCAGAACATGCAGATCTACTGAAACACACTGCTGAGGGGAGCAGTGGGTGAGACAGGAGAGGTCTGCTGCACCATGTGTGTTAGGTCCCTGGATGAGGGATGGAACTGTTACCATAGTGGCCCCTGATAACTTAGTGCTGAGACTTAACCCCTTGCACCACCAGGGAGACCCAGGCTCATATTGAGTTCTTAGGTGCCAAGCACTGTTCAAAATGCTTTACATGTACTATCACATTGAACCGTATTTATATCCCTAAGGAGTATGTCTTGTTACTACTTTCTTTTCACAGATAAGGAAATTGAGGCACTTCCATCATAACTTAGTATTTATTATGGTACCAACTCAATGATAATATAGTAGACTAGAGAAAACTCAGACTTGATGATGAAACCTCACTTCTTTTTGTCTCTTCTCCAGGAATTTTCTGTAGCCAAATTCATTTGACAGCTTTGGTATGCTGTCAAATCATAGCACTTAGGGTTTGCAATTATATTTACCCCAGTATTTACGAAATTTTGAATTTTAGGTCCTACTTCATGGACTTGTAGGTGATAAGTGAATTCTTTTAGGAAATAGGGTATCCTGGAGCGGGTAGCAAGGATACTTACTCTTTCATGGTTCTCCTAAAAATAATTCCAGATATGCTTCCTGCGCTGTACAAAGCAATAGCCACAGGCCACATGTGACTTTTGTTTACTCCGTATGTGGTTAAAGTAGCTTAAGAACTGAATTTTTAATTTTATTTAATTAATGTAAAAATAGCCCCCTGTGGCTAATGACAATTTTATTGGGACTGTTCAGGTCTAGACCAATGCTATAGTTGTTGGATAACTTCTAATAGAAATGAGAACAATTTTGTTTGAAATTATTTGCTTTAATTCTTCAGGTTCCTTTTTAACCCCTCTGCTTGCCTTGATGAACACTTAATGCAGTTTAAGTTCTTGGGAATTTTAATGGGAGTTGCCATTCGCACAAAGAAGCCTCTGGACCTCCACTTGGCCCCTCTGGTGTGGAAGCAGCTGTGCTGCATCCCGCTCACTCTGGAAGACCTGGAGGAGGTAGATCTGCTCTACGTGCAGACTCTGAACAGCATTCTTCACATTGAAGACAGTGGGATTACAGAGGAGAGTTTCCATGAGGTAAATCCTGGCTGGTCTGCCTTTCTGTTTAGGGCCTCCCTGGTGGCGCAGTGGGTTGGGCGATGCACTATGAAGCAGACCACAGCCACTGCAGCACGAGTTCAATCCCTGCTGCCGGCCAGGGAGGGGACCCACGTGGAGCAGCAGACCTCTCCTGCTGTGCCCGCTGCTCCCCTCAGCAGTGTACTTCGGTTGATCTGCCTGTTCTGCTCCCCGCTCTCTGTGGTGAATCCTCTCACCCCACCCCACCACACCTCTGGCCTGTACCCTAGTGCTTGTATGCATAAATAAATAAATCTTTTTTTAAAAAAATGTTCTGTTTAAAACTTAGATTTAGGCTTCTGCTTGCTGTCTGGCTCTCTCACACCATATCCCCTTCCTTTGTAGGTCAATCTAGCAGTTTAAGTAGTTCATAAGTGATAAAGTCAGCTCCAGCATCTAGCTTTTGCTCCTTCCCCTTTAGTCAGTCTGCATGTTAGAGTAGAGGACTGATGGAACCAAGGTGGGGTCTCTGGAGTGACTAGAGCTCATCAAACCTGGTTTGGGGGCAGAGAGATTTGGCATTATTTTTAACGACATCCAGATAAATCAATACATTCCACGCTGATCAAATAGCCTGGTCATTCATACCTGTCTTATTTGCCTTTTTATCTTTTAAAGTCTTTGTGTTTTTACTGCTTTGCTATATTTGTATGTAATATATTTACTGTTGTCATTTTTACCATGTAATGAAAATTCTTTTTTTTTTTTTCTTCTATTCTTAGATGATTCCTCTTGATTCTTTTGTTGGCCAGAGTGCTGATGGCAAAATGGTTCCCATAATCCCTGGTGGAAATAGTATCCCACTCACGTTTTCTAATAGGAAGGAATATGTAGAACGGGCCATTGAATATCGACTTCATGAGATGGACCGACAGGTGAGATGAAACATTTTGAGAGGTGCATATGAATGTTAGGATTTGTCTCCAAACGAGAGCTGATTGGTTACTACCAAATCTTGGCAGGTGAATTTACTGTGTTGATTATATCTGTCTTTTAGTCCCCATTCAAAGACTGCACACCATACCTCTGGGTCTTCTATATCCTTAGTCCAGGCTTAATGTCACTTATGAATTGTTTGCTGGTTGGATTGAGGCCAACCAGCAAACTTTACCTCCTGCCATTTCACTCCTCCTTGGGTTTACTGTCTGCATCTTTTACTGCTGCCAGCCCAGTGTCCCCCCTCAGTCTCATTTTTTTCCTTTTGGTTTGTATTCTACTAGGCATGACACTACTTTGGGGACATACTTTGACTGGGGTATTCCCTTTAGTATCGGTAACGACTGCTCCCAGTACAAATCCTGTTTGTTAGTCCTGGGCCTGACAACACAGTACCAATCATAACCCCATGGCCTTCCCCAGAGTGTGATTCCTGTTCAGTTCTTGGGTTGTTGTGGTGTCGTGTTTTTTTTAATCTGATGGTTTTGAATTGGTCAGGAGTGAAGAAATACTTTGTAAAACCAACCCTGAAGAGTGAGGATTCTGTGTGCAGGGGATGCACCACTGTATGATCTAGAGGAGTTTCTTTTAACGTTGTGTGGGCAGCTCCCCGGTAGCATTCCTCAGCTAGCCTGTTCTCAGTGATGTGCTAAGAAAACAGAAGCAGATAACTACACACTCACACAGGCCTTGAGGTAGTCAGCCATTTAAAATTCTTATCATAGTCATGTGAACAGCAATTATCTGCCTCAGTTCTAAGATGAGAAAATTAAATGAAGTGGTGGGGCTGAGATTCAGAATTCAAATTCATGAGTCAATTCTTTGTCCTTTCTACTATTTTCCTATAAAAGGAATTCCCATTTCTACTTTCTTTTTTGTGCGCTTCTTTTTTTAATAATGAACACAAATAATTTTTGCAAAAAGGACATAACTGTTTCCAAAAGAAAAGTTCTAAATACAAAACAGTAGAAGCTAGATACATCCTCCATGAGCTTTTTCCCATGATGAGGAGACAGAGTCCCCACACAGCAGGCTTTGACAGCATGTAGCCAGGTGTAATTAGGGATATTGGTGAGAGAGGTGGGTTTGCACTGGGCTCCTTAAACTGGCTTGAGCTGGGGCCAGAGGGAGTTCCATAAATGTGAAGAAGCAGCTCTAGCAAAGGGTCAGAGGGAAGGAAGGTGGCCCGTATGCATGGACACTCATGTGTAGAGAGACAAGTCGAGAGTCTGGGGAGCAAATGAACAGACAGGAGCTGGCTGAGCCCCATTCGGTCTGTAGTGGGTGCCCAGAGTACACATACACATTGACTGAACCACCTCTCCTGGGAGCAGGTGGCTGCTGTCCGAGAAGGGATGTCCTGGATTGTCCCGGTGCCACTACTATCCCTCCTCACTGCAAAGCAGCTGGAGCAGATGGTGTGTGGCATGCCAGAGATCTCTGTGGAAGTCTTGAAGAAAGTGGTGCGGTACCGGGAGGTGGATGAGCAGCATCAACTCATCCAGTGGTTCTGGCACACGCTGGAGGAATTCTCCAATGAGGAGCGCGTGCTCTTCATGAGGTTTGTGTCTGGAAGATCTCGACTACCAGCCAACACTGCTGACATTTCTCAGAGATTTCAAATCATGAAGGTTGATAGGGTAAGTAAGCTATTTTTTCTTCCTTGGTAATGTTTGCCCTTACTGCTTCCATGTTGGGAAACCCAAGTAGACCTCCAAGCAGACCTGTCACTTCTTAGAATTGCTTGGAATTTCCAGGTTAAAGAAAACATCAAGTGAAAAAACTTGTTTAGAGACAAGTCCTAAACGAATATAGAAAACACAGCATGACCTTCACCAGATCTTCTAGTGTCTTCCTGACAGGAAACTAAACTTGGCAGAGTGTCACCATGTTGCCTGTGCCTCTTACTTCCTATGCCCTTTCATTGTGGGACTTGTACATGGTTTTGTTTGTTTTCACCAAGATACTGTATAACTGTAAACTGGCAAACATGCTCCAGAAGGACCTTGAAAACACAGAACACGCTAACTGGCTCTGTGCTCCTTGTGTGGTATGAGCGACAGAACAGGCAGTGCAGCTCCCTTTTTTTTTTTTAATTAAAATATTTTAAAATTTACATATACTTGCCGTGAATTGTAATCCCCATGTATTCCCCATCACCATCTCACCAGTGCTCCATCACCTCAGTCCCTCGTGCTCCCATCTTCCCTCAACCCTCCCCCACCCCTCCCCACCAGGTGTCCCCAGTCTGCCCTTGTCTCCTCATTTTTGGTTTCTGTGTCTTTATTGCTGTTATTGTTATTATTATTATTGTTCTTATTCCTTTCCTTGATCCTCCTTTGGTTCCCTTATGTTCCTCCTAAGGGAGGAACCACAGCTCCCTTTTGAACTGATAAGAGACCCCAACTGCAGAGCTCCCACCCAGCTGCCATTTTGACAGATAACCGGTTTATGAATAAAAGGGCTTAAAGTCTAAAATGCACACTCTGCTGCCAGAGTTATCTTTCTAAGCCCCATCTATGTTACCCTTGTCCTTCCAGACCATTCAGGGAGACCATACCTACCCTGTACTGACTCCAGGATAAGTAACAGTGGCCTTCACCATCCCACAGCCTATCCTCTGCCTTACTTTCTGATACTCTCTTGATGCTCATTATATTCTGTCTGTTGCGGGTTGCTTGCCTTTCTCCCCAATACTCTGTGCTGTTTTAAACTCCTTTGCCTTTTATTGCCTCTACTTTACTAAGTTCTTCACATCCCTTTCTATCTATGTCTGGCAAGTAATTACTCATCTTTTAAGCTTAACACCGATGTCCTCTCCAAGAAAACCTCCTGGGTGCTGCTCTGTGCCTACTGACCATCCCTGAGGGCAGACTTAGACCTCCTTCTGTCCACCACCTGGATACTTGGTACACCTCTTAAATCCAGCATTCAGTTAGAAATGCCTGAGTTCTCGCCTTGGTATGAGGGAGGGCTGGGCATGAGCTGGGCAGTCCTATGAGCAGGGCCCATGCGGTTTGTTCAGTAAACAGTAAAGAAAGTAGGACCTTTTCACATGAGAGCCTGTCCTGCCAGCTTCAGCTTCTGCCTTTCTGGTGTTTTTCCAGAAACGACCCCTAGAGGTTGCTGTAGCCAAGTTGTCCCTCCCCCACTGCATCCTGCGGCCGCCTGCCTGGGCTCGGCTCCTAGACTCAGCTTGCTGGAGAGGCTGTGCACAGGAAGGCTAAGAAAAGAGCCTTTCCATAAATTTTCTACATGACTTGCCAGAAACTATAAGTAGTAAATCTGTTTTGTTGCAACAGAGAGAGGTGGACAGGAGGAAATGATTTGCTTCCATTCAGTTCTGGAAAAAAATCTTGCCTTCTATTTGTCCTGGGCTACCCCTGCCATCCAGGAGTTAATCCACCACTAATCCCCTGCCTGGGGCTTTTCAGCCTCAGAAAACTGGCCACTGTGGGTCTTTCTTTGTGACTTTTAGACTATTTCTCCAGTTTGCAAATCAGAGCCACCTGTTGACATTCCCTTTCAGTGTTTTGCTGGTTCAGTTTGTTCTGCATTCAAGCTATGTGTCCTGCTGGCTTTGGCACAGTTAGGCTTCTGAGCC
This sequence comes from Galemys pyrenaicus, assembly GCA_019455555.1. NCBI lineage: Eukaryota > Metazoa > Chordata > Mammalia > Eulipotyphla > Talpidae > Galemys > Galemys pyrenaicus. The sequence goes on from JAGFMF010011880.1 coordinate 1,308,144, forward strand.
CTCCATCTTCTCACCTTAGCTATACAGCTTCAAGGATGAGGTGTGCCAGCTTCAAGAGAGAGCTGAGCAAGAAAGAGAGGGCAGGTTCTTTCTTTTCAAGCTTTTTTATTATTATTATTCATGAAAGCAATGTAATATCATTACTGTATCAACAAATAGTTTGGAAGATGGTTCTGTTTGCAGAGAGAAACCATGAACAGGTGTAATCCTCTCTCTCTAGTAGTAGCCATTTTTACATTTTATTCCTCTCACTCTTGCCTTCAGCATACACATTTCTGCATGAAGTGTGTTAGCATTTTGTATTCTATTTTTTACCCTGATTACTATTCTGTCAGTCATCATAATTATAATTTAAATAACTGCATCAACCATCAGTTAAATGGCTGGACTAGAATTTAATTAATTGCTACTCCGTCATCTGAGCAGTGTGCTGAGGGCCAGATGGGTCCGGGATTCCAGTGCCTGCTAGGACAGTGATGGGAGGAGTGTGACAGCACCTCACAGTTGTTCCTTCCATTTCACCAGCTCTGTAGGAGAATCCCTGCTGCAGCAACTTCAAGGTTTTACACTCTTGGTGAAAGGGAACTAACTTCATTGCACGGTTAACTCTGTGGCAGGCATTGTGCAAAGTCTGTTCTCTCCAAGTAGCCTGCTGGTCAGGGCTTGCTCTCACTTTACATGCAAGCACAGTGGAAGTGTTGAAGAAAGGAAGGAGCCTCTTCATCAAAAGCCTTGATGGCCATGGGACACCAGGGCCTACGCTCTTGTTACATGCCACACTCACGCAGGCCTGTCTGCAGAGCCAGCTGGAAAGCCGCCCAGGCGCTTTCCTGACTTGGGGGTGGTGGGAATGGGCAACCCCTGACCTTGATGCCTGAAGTCACAGCTCTGGGTCTCTCTCCACAGCCTTATGACAGTCTGCCTACCTCACAGACCTGCTTCTTCCAGCTGCGGCTGCCCCCCTACTCCAGCCAGCTGGTCATGGCTGAGCGCCTGCGCTACGCCATCAACAACTGCCGCTCGATCGACATGGACAACTACATGCTCTCAAGAAACGTGGACAATGCTGAGGGCTCTGACACCGACTACTGACCACCCCCCTTTTTTGGATAATGTTCAGTTCCGATTTAATGTTGATATACTTTTATGGTAACTACATAGATGTTTTAGGAGCATAAACTGATACTATAAACAGTGGCCACACTTAGTTACTTTAAATGTAACAAAGAAATTAGATGTTTTTATTTTTCTGTGATTGTACAAAAAAAAGAGAAAAGTGCTCTCGGTCAGGTTTTTCCTTCCATATTTTTGGTCACTTTTGATAAGTTTGCATGGAACCATTTTTGGTGCATTTTTAGTTGGGAATGGTACATTTTTGTAAACCCACCCAGTGAACATGGAATTGTACATTGTGTATAATTGTTCATTAGAAAGGACAGTTTTACATGAATATTCATATATTTATTTTGTTTTAATTTGAATTGCCTGTGCAGGGTTCCTTATGCAGAGAAATAAAGCTGATTCAGGAACCAGAGTGTAACTGAGAGCGTATTTCAGCTAGTCTCACTCTGATGGCTTTTTGACCTATCAGAAACCGTCCTTTACAATGCGAGGGAGCTTTGCTTGGGCCACGAGCAGAGGGCCATGTGGCTATAGCAGTACCTGGGGATGAACACCCCTGTTTTCATTTGCTCTGTCATCCTGGGTGGCTCTGACTTCCTCACTGTAAGACCCTGGCCTCAGCCTCTTGGCCCTTCCTCTTGCCATCACCCTTCTCCTCTGTGGCTGAACTGCATTGTCACATGCTAATCAGAGCCTTTCTTGAACTGCCCTACTCTAATAGGCAGGGAGGAAGCTGCAGTTCTGCCCCTGCCTGTGAAAAACAAGTGATGGAATTAAAGAGCAGGGGACTTGACAAGTTTATGGTCTCTTCGGGGAAGGGTGACCAAATGGAATGTGTACAGAAAAGACAGCTATTGCTAGTGGGCACTGAGCCTACAATGAATGAATGATGCAGATGAACAAGTGAATGTCATGAATTAATTCATATATGAAAACTGATGAGTAACTTGCATAGGTTTGAATGATGGATTATGGGGCATTGTGCAGGGGTTGGGGAAGGGGCTACATTCTAGGTGTTTGAATCTAGCTCTAGTGGACTGTGGGTGATGTGCTTATTTGTTGTGGTTCTGGGAGAAATGAGAGCATCTGTGAAGACTCTCACTGGCCTGTGAAGGTCAGGGTTTGATGGTCTGCTCAAATGAGGTGCCAGGAAAAGCCTTGTGGACAGTTGTTTTCCACAAGGAAAATAGAAGATGTGTGTTTTTAAATATAAATTGGTAGAAAAATAAGATTTTGTTGGCTAAGATGGTATGGTACATGTATCTTTCCCAGTGAGAATGCCTAATAATATTTAAAATGATGACATCTTAGTTTTATCTAAAAGAGGCTTCAATCAGAATTGGGTCTCAGAGTGAGGCCATAGCTTCTGGCAAACCCCACGGGGTTCTGGGCAAAGACATGCCTTTAATACTTGTTCTGAGTACTCAGTCAGTGGTGAAGGGCTCTGGGTTGGATCACATGATCTGGTGGTAGGAAGGCACTATCTGGGCCTCTGGGCCAAGAGGGAACTTCTCTTGAAGAAACCCCCCTGTGTGCTGCTGACACCCCAGACAACGCTGGAAGGAGGGGTTTTTCAGTGCCTTCTGGACTGGTTCCTAGTAACAAGTGGTTCTTCCCTCTTACTGAATGTGCTGATCTGAAGTAGATAGGTCTATAGTCTCAGAGATTGCTTTAAGTCAAAATAACACTATAACCTTTGTGAGTTTCTGGCCTCTGCTGCCACCATCCTCTCTGCACAGAGGGGGTGGGAGGAAAGGGTGCCCCTGGAAGATTCATACTCTGATTCTAGGTCATCCACCCTTTGCCCAGCCTCATGCACAGCTTCTTAAGGAGTCTGGCCTGCAAGGAGAAGCTGCACAAATAGCCTGAGTTTAAAACAGAAACTGTTTCTTTGCTGAAAATCTGACATATTTTTTCATTCTCTTGACTTGGAAACCGTGAATGGGGGAGGTGCAAGTTCCTGACCTGAGGAACTGAAATGAACCAGTACAGGTGTGTATTTTTTAGCTCACTTCTCAGACCCTGTAGAGGTGTGGGCAGGTATTTTTTGTTTGTTTTCTGGACTCATTGGGTTAACAAATACTTAACAATAGCTTTTATGCAGTCTTAAGTGAACTCAGGCATTGTTCACTTCAATGCTTAAGAGTCTCAGGCATTGAATCCTACATCTGGAGGAATCCCAGCCCTAAGAGGGTCAAGTGATCTTTTCTTTTGCATACCAGGAATCTAAGATCTGGTAGGCACTGAATTATAGGTATATCTAAGCCGGAGCTACAGGCCTGACTTGCTGTGAGCCACCAGTGGTGAGGGAAGGGTGTCAGTTGTAACTTTCAATAAGCTTGTGCAAAAAATGGCCAGGGTGTCCTGCAAGACAAGCCTCAGAGCAGGGCCTCCCCCAAGCAGGAAGCAATCTGGAATCCCTGGAACCCCAGGGAGAATTCTAGTAGGCACATGCCCTGGGCATGTTACAGGGCAGGGAGAGGAACACCCCAGAACCCCCAAGCCTGCCCTCTCTGAATGGGTTCTGCCATCCGCCGCATTAAGACAAACATACAAAACCTT
>JAGFMF010011880.1:1320184-1331239 GCA_019455555.1 Galemys pyrenaicus
TACCACAGCTTCCTGATCCACTCATCTGTTTTTGGGCATTTAGGTTGTTTCCAGGTCTTACCTATTGTAAAGAGTGCTGCTATAAACATAGGGGTGCATAAGCCTGCACTTTAAACCAGCTCCTCAGCCTCAATTAGCAGGCACTGAGTTTTCACTTCCTTGAAGTAACAGGTTTTCAGTGCTTCACTCCCAGCCCAGTGCCCCAGGCACGCTGAGACCCTGCTTCCAGTAAGGGCTGGTTTGCTGCTTTGTTTAGGGGATGCTAAGAATCAGGGCTGCTCTGCCTCTGCAGCAGGGACTGGAGCAATGTTTACTCTGCCAGCCAGGGACCACCAGCTGGTTGTCACCTTTGTTCCTTCTCTGGTTAATTGGAAAAGGAAGCACAGGAGCTGGATGCAGCCACCAGCCAGAGCAGCTATGCTGGACCTCCTTTTGGAACTGAGGCTTGGTCAGACCTGGTATCATGGATCGCAGCTCAGGAAGGAATAGCCATTCTGGACAGTGCCCTCCTCTGAGAAACCAATGCCAGTGCTCCCCTGTGCCTCATTATTCTGCCACAGCCATGGGGTGAATTTTCTTTAAAATCACATAAACCAGAAACAGCTAAAAGGAAGTAGCATTTCTCAATGAAAGGTTAGCTACTGTTGACATTTCAAGCTGATTATGTTCTAGTTGTACAGCCTCCATTCATAAAGTCTGTTGCAGCACCACAGACAGGCTTAAAAGAAAGCCGGTTCTCCTTTCCCTCCTTAAAAAGACTCTCCAGAGGCCTGCCTCCTGGAAATAGGCAGTTCTATCAGCTTCTTAATAGATAGGACTGTGGAAATGCACTGGCCCCTGGGAAGTCATTTCAGTTACTGGCTTCCCAGCTGCCTCTGCAGCCCCGCAGAGACAGCCATGCCCTGGCAGGGTGCGCCATCCAAGCTTGGCCCTGTGGGTGGGTAATAGGAAGCAGCCCAGAAAGCAGGTGGGCCCCCAGGCCAGGCTTCCCTTTTCCACTGTGTGGTGCTGGGCTCCTGGGTGCAGCAATAGCAGCTGCAAAACCCCCATCCAAGGGCCTACAGCACCTACAGGCAAAACCATCTGAGCTGCAGGCGCCTCTGTCTGCAGCTTTAGAAGACTGACAGGAACAGGCAAATCAGTGACAAAGAAAAACGAGGGTGTGGGCACAGGCTGGTTGTTTTTTCTGTCTGTGGGGGGTGGGGGGCGGGTAGAGGTAATCTATAGGAGCGTACTATAAATTCGGATTTTTTTTTTAAAGATATATTTATTTATGCATACAAGAGCTGGGGTACAGGCCAGAGGTGTGGGGGCGGGGTGAGAGGATTCACCACAGAGAGCAGGGAGCAGAACAGGCAGATGGACTGAAACACACTGCTGAGGGGAGCAGCGGGCACAGCAGGAGAGGTCTGCCGCGCCATGTGGGTCCCCTCCCTGGCCAGCAGCAGGGATCGAACTCGTGCTGCAGTGGCTGTGGTTTGCTTCATAGTGCGTTGCTTAACCCACTGCGCCACCAGGGAGGCCCAAAATTCGGATTTTTTTTAAACACTAGTTCTTTATGTTTTACTTCAAAAGATGAGTGTGCTCCTTTGCTCAGACACCCCAAACTGGCTCCTCAGGGTAGAGACTAGCTCTGAAGGAGGCAAGGGGGCTGTTTTGCTAAGCCAGTTACCAGGGGAGCCAGCACAGCGTGCTGCTGAGGGCCCACTGATGTGGGCGATGGAGACCCTCCCACCACCCAGCCTGATGGCTGTCCTGGCCCTTGTCCTGCAGTACCCCAGATGGCGCGATCTTTAAGATCTGCTACCCAGTGGCTGGCTGCTGAGGCCTAGAACTTGAGTGTGAGTGTATCATCATTTACTTGACTCCACTGAAAATGTCCAGAAATAAATAGTCCAAAGGAAAGAGACCAGACCTTTAATGATACTTTCCATAAAACAGCTCAGTTTGGTGAAGCAGAAAAGGGATATGATTACAGTTTAAATGAAATGGGTCACTTGCACAATTAACCCTCTCAGCATCATACAAACTAGGTTTTAATGGCAAATGATCACGTCACAGCAGTCATCACTGGCAGGTGGCGCTCTGGGGTCTCTCATACTCAGACCTGAGGGGAAGGTGCTGTGGGAGAGGAGAGGCGGCCTCTTCCTGCACCCTGGGCGCCTGCTGCTGCCCTCTGGTCAGGCTGCGTTCTTGCCACAGGAACCCACTTCACTCGTGAGCTTTTCCAGAAGCCGGAAGAGGCCACATTAGCAACAGAGAACATGAGAGAGCTTAGGGGATGGTGGAGTTTGAAGTGGGATAAGTGTATCTAAATAGACTTACGTACACTAAACCAGTGAAGGAGAGGTTTGGCTTTAAGAACTAAATATGTCCCCGTACCCAGAAACCAAGGTGCTGAGCAAGTCCCACAGATGAGATACACATTTAACACTTACCCAGGGCCAACACGCTTTACTGGTTTAATTCTATTACATTTGTCATCACTAGACACTGAGTAGAATACAGTGGATAAGCAAAGGTTTCTCCATCATGGAGAGAGATTTGTGTTGCCACAAACTGAATCTGTCACCCACCCGTGTGGGAGGACTTCTGTGAATGTTTTCTTGTTCCAAGGAGCCATGTGACTCGTGAGGCCCGGCCTCAGCATGAGCTCTGAGCGAGAAGCCACATCCACCAAGAGACAACAGGGCACAGGGAAGAGCCCCGAAGAACACAAAAAGATCAGCTTTCAAAACTGGTGTGATAAGGCTACACAGTTAAATTTTTAAAATACAAACAGGCACATTTACATCACCGGTGTCCAAGTGCACAATTCAAATGGATCCAACCATTCTTCCAAAGAGCCTTCGTGATACCATTTGAGCAGTTCTGTATAAGTAAAATCAAGCAATAAAAACACTACAAAAACTCGGAGAGACATGTTCATCTCCCAAGCCAACCGCGTTGTCTCTCTGATGACCCAACAAAGCGGTCCAGACTCTTGCTAAGTTCCATTTTGTATAAAAAGAAAACTTTTCTTCATCAACATCGACACTGCCCTGGGCTTTCTTTAAAGTCATAACAGCTGCTCATTGAGAGAGACTAAATGTCTGAGTGCAAAGGTTAGGAGTTACAGCTTTGTGCCTTCTAGGCAAAAGAGCCTGGATGGATTGGAGGTAACTCAGCAAGCTCAAGTTGATGTGGTGTGCATGTATCAATGTAGTAGATCAAATTATGTGAAGCTTATTTTTACAGATCAAAAGCATGGCACAGTTTCCTGTGGTTCAACCTAATGTAACTTAGCATCGTGAACTACTTTAAATGCAAGTTCCCCTCTTCTAGACTGTTTCTAAGTTCTAGGATCTAACTGTGATCTTGAAGCTTTTTCTCTGGAGTGAAAAGCGATACAGCCCCGTCCGAGGACTCGGTGAGGAAACCCTGAGGGCTGCAGTCCTGGCCACATTTGATGGGCGAGCGCTAGAAATGTGGCCAGTGTGATTGAGGACAGTTTTAATTGAGTTATAATTAAAATTTAACCCCATGTGGCTAGTGACCTCTGTACTGGATAGTACAGGTGTGAACATAAATGCCATTTGCTGAGTCATGTTGACGTGTTTAGCAGATGTGCTCAGCTCTGAGAAAATGTGGGGTTTAGCCACTCGTATTAAAACGGGAATGCAGCCACGTCTGCTTCTGCAACCTCAGATAACTGACCCAGGAAGACAGCCCCAAACCTCATTTTACATTCATACTTTAAAAAATTCTGACCATTTTTCTTTTAACCAAAAAGTGTGGCTGGCTGGCTGGCTGACCATCGTACAGTTCTGCCTCGTAACTACTCTCGAGAAGGGAGAGACTAGTGATGGGGACAAGAGATAACCATAAAAACAGTACATCGTCCTATGCTACTTGCCTATTTTAGGGTTCCTCTTCATTTGGTAATTTGCAAGTCATGCAGCCACCACTCCAAAATCAACAGACTGGCTTGAAAGACTCGCAGAAATCTCAGTTATCTTTACGTGGGGTTCTAGTTTCAAATTTCAATCTGAGTTAAATTCAAATAGTGCTTGTACCTATTTCTCTTAATTTAAAAAGACTAATATAATAAACTCAAGAATAGAAATTCTACATACTCAAGAATATTTTCAACTTGCTCTGCTATCAGGATAGGCCAGTGAGTTTTAAAACCAGAGTAGCAGACTCTAAATTCCTTCTGCAGAAGCAGATCCCACAGTGTTACCTGACATACAGGTGATGGTCAGAATTGACTCTGGAAGTTAGCATCTCAACCTCAGATGGCAAATATGACGTAAGATTAAAGCAGACATGTAGTTATCATTGGTATGAAAACTGATGGGGAATTAGATGCTGATTCAAATAGACAAACAGGAGCTCTGTTTTTATCTCACTGGATAACCCCTATGCCATGTAGGTGAGTCACAGGATTTTTAAAACTAAATGCATTTGGTCTTATATTTAGACGTTCTGTATTCTTCTTCACAAAAACACACACACAAAAAATCCCCCCCCTCCAAAAAAAACAACCTTGAATATGCCGTCCAGGTACAACTGAACCAACAAATTTATTTCATTAGTGCTGATAAACAGCAACTTTGAGAGCTAGCGAGAGCGGTGATTTCCTGGCCTACTCAGTGATGCCCTCTCAGTTATCTTTTACAAGCCAAAAGAAATGATTATTGAGCAGCTCCTGAAATCTTGTTGGTCACAAATTTCATGGCCACGTGATCCTTGATTCAGAGTCAAGCTGATCTTCAGGACAGCTGTGAAAGGCAGCAGGCAGTTATGTCGCTCTTCACAATCAGGAACGTATCTTGCATTCAGCATGTGAGTAACAAGCATTGATGTAAATGTGCCTCATTGTGAGAACTGAAAACATTAATATAAAAAAGTCAAGTAGAACTAAGTTCTTGAAACTACATATAAAAACTGAATTATTACAACTAAAGCAGCAAATCAAAATATCTGCTGAGGTTTTCTGGTAGAACTAAAAAAATTAGTTGGTGCCCATGTTCAATAAGTCACTACCATTGACAACATAAAACTAACTTCAAAATAGGAAACTGAAAAGTGCATAATGAAATTAAATCTTGATCAAGTATTTATGGAAAATTGGAAATGTTTGTCCGGTACAGTTGACAAATAATGAGAGGAGGTATTAAAGTTTATCCGATCCAGCTTTGGCCTGGCGTTCCACGTAAAAAAGGATGTAAGCCTTTGCTTTGACAACGGTGTCTTCATCAGTCAGTGTTACAGTACTGTCGTTGAAATGGAACCAGCGACCTGCGTGAGTGGCATATGCTGTGTAATGTCCAGAACCGACCCTGCAAGAAGAAGCCAAAGCTCAAAGACGACAGAAATAAAGGATCTGTACAACCACATAATCTGGCAGATACACAGTAAGTATTAAAAAGTACAGTACAGGGCCTTCCTGGTGGCGCAGCGGGTTGGGCAGCGCACTATGAAGCAGACCACAGCCACTGCAGCGCGAGTTTGATCCCTGCTGCCGGCCAGGGAGGGGACCCACATGGTGTGGCAGACCTCTCCTGCTGTGCCCGCTGCTGCCCTCAGCAGTGTACTTCCATTGATCTGCCTGTTCTGCTCCCCTCTGTCTGTGGTGAATCCTCTCACCCCCCACACCTCTGGCCTGTACCCCAGTGCTTGTATGCATAAATAAATAAATCTTTAAAAAAAAAAAAAGTACAGTACAACTGAAAGAATCCTAGAGACTTGTGGTTTAAGGTGGTTGTTTAGGCTAAGCTCATGTGTTTATCCTCAAAACCCACTGAAGTGATGAAAACAGACGAGGAAACAGGCAAGAGTGCCATGAGCTGAACAGAAATTGAGATCACATAAATGTCACGTGGCACCAGATGAATGGAGAAATCCAATAGCTAGTTACTCTCAGCCCAACAAGCACAGATAATTGGACTGGGTTTCCCATCAGAATCTTAGAACCTGAGTTTGAGAAAGTAAACTGTCTCTAGGGAAACACCTCCCCCTACCTTGGCCCATCAAGGGCTTTGCTTATCAGTATGGGCCTCCCCCTGCTATCCCCCCACCAACTACTCACCACCAACTACTCACAACCCTAGACTCAGACCATTCCCCCAGGCAGGAGAAAAGGTAAACAGAGACCTTACTAACTGCTATGTTATTGCAAAGGTAGCTTTATTTACCAGTAATGATCACCCTTCATCTATTGTGATTGTGAATAAGCAACAACAACAACAACAAAATCATCAAATTCTTGAGGGGAGTACAGCGCAAGAAAGAGAACTACCCAGAAGAACCAGTAAAGCAATTAGTCACTGAAAAATTAAAAAAATATAATCGTGACCAATAATTTCTTTTTTGTTATTGTTTTTAAAAGATTTATTTATGCATGCAAGAACTGTAGTATAGGCCAGGTGTGGGTGGTGAGAGGATTCACCAGAGACAGAGTGGGGAGCAGAACAGGCAGATCCACTGAAAGACACTGCTGAGGGGAGCAGCGGGCGAGGCAGGAGCAGTCTGCTGTACCATGTGCTTCATTTCCCTGGCCGGGGATCCAACTAGGCTGCTGTGGCTGTGAACAGCTTCACAGTGCTGAGACTTAACCCCTTGCGTCACCGGTGAGGGCCCAGTACCAATGATTTCAAGAAGATACCACAACTATAAAACAATAGGCTATTATGAAAAGTTAACAGGAAAGTGTGATTGCCAACAATATAAAAATGTCATGGAGAAGCTAATCTTCAACTTAGACACAGATGGAACTTCTATTAATGGAAAAACAGTCCATGGTAGTCTTCTGAAGCAAAGAGTGGAAATTATTAAGGAATAGTTGAAATATGTGAACGATTAAGGAAACACCATACATTCAATAAGGGCTCCAGAAGAGAGAATGGGGTGGAACTAATAAATGTTTCCAGGAGCTGAAAACACCAGACTGAATTACCATGCAGAATATACCAGCTATAATTTCTGAAGTCCAAAGATGGGGATCCATTAGAATCAGACTTGTGAAAGGGATTTTGTCATTTGTAACTCTATGAATGGTGAACCAGTGGAACAATGTCTACAAGATTTTGAAGGAGAAAGATTCTCAACATGGGTAGTGGTTTGCCCAAATATAGTCATCCAAGTTAGAGTTTATCTTTTTTAGTCCAAGTTGGGATAGCTGCTCTCAGGCCAGACATCCAGAGATATAGGCCCTAACACAAACTCAGGAAAGAAAGTAATAAGGAATGTTATTTAACAAAAATAATAATTTTCCCTCATTTAATTATCAATTGACGAAGGAAATAACTTTGGAGTAAATTACTCAAGATTCTGTGACACAATTGGGTTCTGAAAGCTGGACTTCCTGGGAGCCTTTCTCCATTTTATGTGCCCTTTCTCCATGCTTTACAACATCATCTCAGGAATATTCTTTCACAGCCAAACTGTGAAACCCACTTTAATATATCTGAATCCACTTTTTAGGGAGTTCAGGGAGAAATAACAAAAGAAGTGCAAAAATGCAGATTTTCACTGTGCCATGCCCAACACCACGAAGCCTGCCCGCACACTCACCCAGAACCATGGTGCACTACGACAGCGGCAAGGTCGTACAGACAGTTCTCTGGGCCACTGTTTTCAGGCTATAAAACGAGAGAGGCATCCAGAGATGGAGTTAGGAACAGTGGTCCATGATATTAACATCTCTACCTTGATGAATTCTACCTTCCCAAATGGAGACTTAATTTTACTGAAGTGCCATCTTACCTCTAATAAGTAGCATTTCATGTCTAGGCCTCTCAGTGGAAATTCTACGTATGTATCAACTTTGTTTCGTAAATATGCTGTCCAATGAAACCTTTTCAAATGTAAGCACAGCACCTGGATGAGAGATAAGGACAAAGACAGTAAACACCTAATTTGCCTTTTAAGCAAAATTAAGTATTTGGGGGCCTCCCTGGTGGCACAGCAGATTAAGCAGTGCACTAAGAAGCAAACCGCAGCCACTGCAGCATGAGTTCACCCACATGGCAAGGCAGACCTCTCCTGCTGTGCCCGCTGCTCCCCTCAGCAGTGTGTTTCAATCGACCTGCCTGTTCTGATCCCCCACTCTGTGTCTGGTGAATCCTCTCACCCATCTCCCACCCCTGTGCCTCTGGCCTGTACTCCAGCTCTTGTATGCATAAATAAATAAATCTTTTTTAAAAAATTAAGTATTTGGTACTAATGTGTCTCAAATGATATTTTAGGTGGCCTATGAATTTTCAGGTTTTTTTTTTTTTTTAATCTTTGATGCTTTCTTCCACTGCATACAAAAACCTTTGTGATTTCCTAAGTGAAGAGATTTGCAAAAAGTTTGTTCTGTCAATGAGGTAACTTTTGGACCACACCTATGAATAGGCGGGGCTGGTTACCAAGCAAGTTATTACAGGTTGGGAACTGTCTGCCCTCCTCCCAGGAGGGCAGAAGGACTGGAAATTAGATTGTGAGTGGCCAATAAATTATTCGTTTGCATCTATTTAATGAAGCTGCTATAAAACCTCCAAAGGATTGGGTTTGGACAGCTTCCAAGCTGGGAAACCATAATACTTCAGGTGTCGCCTTTCAGGTTCCAAATTCCAGGAGGACAGAAGCCCCTTTGATTGGGATCGCACCCTGTATCTCTCTCTTCACCTGGTTGTTGGTAGTTATCCTGAACATCCTTGGTGATCAATTGGTGGTCCAGTGACTAAACATTTTCTAAGTTGTATGAGCTGCTCTAGCAAATTAATTGCCCAGGAGAGGGTCATGGGGACCTTCACGCCATGGTTCACTGGTCAGAAGCCTCAGATAACAACCTGGTCTTGCTGTGGGCATCTGAAGAGAAGGGTGGTCTTGGGGACTGAGCCTTAATCTGATACTCTGTCTGGGTAGACAGTGTGGGAATTGAGTTGAACTGTGGGAAATCAGCTGGTGTCAGGGATTACTTGTTGATGGAGTGGTGGGAATCCCCTTCTCCCCTCCCCACGTGTACATACATACTGGAAACTATAACCAGGAACATTGATTTAAACATTCTCAGAGGGCTTATTTAGCTTTTCCTGAAATCCCTAGAGACCAATACAGAAAAGGTCAGAGATGAAAGTTACTAAAGTGTTCTGATCTGTCCTAAGTATTTTCCCTCAAATAAGCTCTCAATACTTACCTTGGGTAGTTTTTGAATCCAAAACTTCTTAGTGGATTTTTGTTTCTTTTTGCATTTGTGGCACATATATAACTCTGTTTCATCAAGTTCTTCTAAGTCGGTAAAACTGCGAAGACAATCTAAAACCAAAGTAATTTTGGCAGCGTTAAAATAAGATTCCTTTTACAGGGTAGTGCACTTAGAAAAAAGACTGTAAACGCGGAAGCTGAACAACTCAGGTTCAAATCTCCAGCTTTACTAGTTACTGGATCTTGGAAAATTCAGCCGTTTTCATTTGTAAAATGCAGACAGAAAGTAAGGCCTGCTTTGTATAAAGTCCCTTAGCGTCACACCTGACACCCGGCCATGATCAACGACGTGGGTAGACGAGCGTGGATCAGAGAAAAAAATGGATCCCAAATAAAATCACGTTCAAACAGCAATTTTCTTTCAATATCTTAAAAAACACAAGACAAAACCCCAAGTTCATAAAAAAAAGTCAAATTTAGTTCAGACATTTTCACAGTAATAACCTAACAGATTCCAAGGCAGCGTTATCAGCCCTAATAGGACACCTCCAAGAAGGCCTTTGTTCCACTCACAACCCCCAGACGAATCACAGTTACATTTTTCTTGTAAAGATTTGTGTAGTCTGGGGTTTCGTAAACTTTGGCTCAGAGCCAAACCAAGCTACCTGGATTTGTAAATAGAATTTTGTTGAAATACAGCCATGTCTGTTTGTTTTTACTGCATCCGTGGCTGCTTTTACACTATGATTGCAGTTAAGTAATTGGGACACAGACCTTAAATACTGGAAAAGTCTGAAATATTTACTATCTGGCCCTTTATGGAGTCTGTCAACTCCTGGTGGGCTCAAATACATTCAGGAGTCTAAAGAAAACGTATGTAGTGTTCTATAGAGAGAAAATTATTAATGATAGTATATTATCCGTTTCAGAGAAAAGTGTGAATACCAAAGCCCTTCCCACTCAGATAAAGAAATGGGTTTCTCCAGTACGTGAGGAGCGTTCCCGTGAATGGCAACCCCTGAGCTGTACGCAGCCCTATGAGGAACCGCCTGTGTGTTTTGCCTCCACCTGAGCCCCCCACGCTCCCAAGTAGCCATTATCCTGACTTCTCAGCTCCTGACTTCTTGCTTAACTTTACAGACCAGATATTTCTGCACATTGTCTCCATAAATAAAGTTTAGTTGGAAAGGTTGGATAGCAAGGAGAAATACAGCAAAGGAAAAACCACATTGTCTCCATATGTTTAGGTCATAATTAGTGTTGGCTTCCCAGTAGGTGTAAAATTGCCCCACTGGGGCAAGGCCAGCAAGTTCTAGCTGTGGGCTGGGTGCAGCACGGCCAGTGTGGGGTCTGGGGAGCCCAGACACTTCTTTTTTACTAATTGAGGTGAAACTGACATACTAATTTCAGGTGTACAACATAATGATTTGATAAGCTGGACTCCTGATAAATCTAGTAAACATGCATACATACTACAACACCTTATATACTTAGAGATATTTAAGATTATGCATTCAGCGATTTTCAAGTGTATAACAGTATTATTAACTATAGTCACCATGCTGGACACTGTATCCCATGACTTATTTTTTTATTAGATGCATTAAATTCTGATGTATTGATTTTTTAACTTTTTATTTATATATATTTGACATGTAGTCCCCATCACCATATCACCAGTGCACCATCACCTCAGTCCCCTGTGCTCCCGTCTTCCCTCAACCTTCCCCCTCCCCACCAAGTGTCCCCAGTTTGTCTTTGTCTTTTCATTTTTGGTTTTTGTGTCTTTATTGTTATTATTATTGTTGTTGTTGTTGTTCTTATTCCTTTCCTTGATCTTTATTTGGTTCCCTTATATTCCTCCTAGGGGAGGAACCATCT
>JAGFMF010011880.1:1351188-1400479 GCA_019455555.1 Galemys pyrenaicus
GCTCTCTGTGGTGAATCCTCTCACCCCCCACACCTCTGGCCTGTACCCCAGTGCTTGTATGCATAAATAAATAAATCTTTAAAAAAAAAAAAAAAAACAGGTGCTTAATCTCTGGTTTATGCAAGTATTTGTTGTCTTGATTTTGGCCCTGAGGTTTGAGATGGCAGGCACATTGTGAACATTCCAGTCTAACCTTCAAGTATTAGCCTCTTCTATAAGGAGACACTGGTAATCTGACCTATTTCTCCCCACTGGTCCAGGCTCCAGTTGGTCCACGACAAGGCTCAGTAATCCCCTCTCTGCACTCCAGCTCTGCACCCCTTGAGACCTAGCACTACACTGGACCAAGAGTCCCGTGCTGGTGTGTGCCTCTGATTCAGCAACTACGCGATGCTCCTCACAGCAGCCTTCTTGTGCATTTCACTATCCCAACGTCAACAGAGTTCACTTAAAATTTCTGCAGGAGTGTTGTTCCAACTATGTGATACGGCCATCCTAGTTGTGAATATATGGAGGACGTAAACTTGGTGTCTTCACTGCCACCGTCTTGCTGGATTCTTGCCTGTCCTACATCATTTTAAATAAGGCACTTAGGTTTCCTCAGATTTTGGTATCTGTGAGGAACCAATCCACCAGGTACCAATAGTTTCACTTACATCAAGTACTTAGAATAGTAAATCATAGATAAAGTAAAAGTAACTGAAACTAAGAAACAGGAGAATAGGTATAGAGTTTAAGGTTAAAAAAGTTCTGAAAATAGTAGTGCTACCTGGTGAATGTACTAATGAATTATATACTTAAATTATCAACATGGTAATTTTTATCTATAAATTAGTGAAAAACAACATACTTGAAACTTTCCTGGGCAGGCAAGAATGCCCACTGAGCTGTTACCACGCTACCTACCCGTCTCATTAACAACCAGATAGTTCTAAGATCCACCAACACATTGTTCCAAGTTCTCCCCAGTCACACAACACGTAGCAGAATCAGCTCAACAGCAGGCAGCCATTTTTCCTATATTTAACCTGCACTGAACCACTCCCCTGTGCATGGAAGCATGCAGTCGTTTAAAGAGGGGCACTAACAAGTTACTAGTGTTATCATAAGTCTCCTTTGGTAACTATTTAGAACCTCTCAATTTCAGGAATTTGACTCCGTTGAAAGTTCTGAGACCAATGCAAAATGCATAGAAATACTGGCCTGCTTTCTGGTGCCGTCTCACTGCCATGAAAGGAGCAGATGTGTTGGTGGCCACTTTGGCAGCTCCTGCCATTTTCCACCAGCAGGTCTCAGACCCACAGCACCTGACCCTGGGTCAGCCTGCTCTTTCTGTAAAAACAAAATCATTCTCTCTCCAGCAGAAAGGAGGTTCCCTTTTCACCCAGCACTTGTTTTCCAACATTTTCGTATTTTTATTCCCCCTGCCTTTTTGAGAGACCAGAACTTTCAGGGTAACTACCCAGTGGCCCTGTAGCTGACTTATGCAAAAACAAGTACAGAATTCCTCCCTTTCCATGTGATGCTCTGTGACAAACCAAAGTAGAAGACATGAAAAGCCCATAAGACAGTTCAAAACAGGCAAAACAAGATATATGACTTTTAAAGCACAGATTTAAAAACGGTGACTCCCCCCAACAAAACAGCCTATTAACACTGCATCAAAACTGCAGAATACTAGTATGCTTGCAAGCAGCCTCTAGGGAGTTTTAATAAAAACGCAACACTACAAATCTTGGTTGGATACATAGAGAACTATTGTCACACTACCAATCATCTCCATGTGGACTGTAAAAAGCTTCTTTCCCTTTCTTGAACTATAGTAATGTCTATTATAATGGTTTCTAAGAGTTCAATTCAATTCTGCCTTTTCATAAAACATTTTAAATAAAAACATCCTTAATCACGGTATTTCCGAACAGTTACCTTGTCGGATGGTTTTGTTTCCTCTTTATGGTCTTTTGAATTTTCCCCAAATTTAGCCCGATTTTCATCTTTGACTGATTTTACCTATACTTGCTTCAAGTTTATCATCTCCTTTTCTACTATGCAGTTAAAATCACTGTATCTTCCTGAAAACAAAAGGATGTGTCCCTATAGTGAGTGTCCTGTGGTTTTTTTCATATTAAACCTTGAATTCGGGAAAAATATTTTTTTAGGGGTGAAATTAACACCTCTAAATAAATTTATTTACACTAACATCATTTATTTTGTCTAAGAGACTTCCTACCTCATCTCTTCCTGACTCCTTTATCTTCATTTAATGAATATTTTTAGTCCTTTTAAGAATTTGTGCTTACAGAGGAACTTTTGACCAAATTTAAGGAGTCATCTGATTCGAAAATTGGTATCTGTACCATACATATTATACCATTTCTCATTAAATGTATCTTAGCACTTTTTAAGTTGCTATTCTGAATAGGATCATTTGCTATCTAAAGAAAAGCAAAACTTTTTAACTGTTTAACTATTTTTAGAACTTACCAAAGTAATACCTGTGCTTAATTAAAAAGGCTAAGGACTTTTACAAAAGGAGATTTCCTGACCCATCCTGCTCTCCAGAGATAATTATCATAAAACATTTCTTCATAATTTCTAGCCAATTGTTTTGAAATGTTCAAGTTATATAATCGATTGTTTCTCTTCATTTTTCTTATTTCTTTTACCTTGTCCTTCATGAGGCCGTCTGACTGTAATGGAAAATCCTTAGTGCTTCACTATTAATTATGATGATCACTGATAGCTTTGATGGATAATCCTCATCAAATTAAGGACATTTCTATCCTTAGTTTAAAAGTTCATAAGGTTTTGGTTTTTTTTTTTTTTTCCTTTTTAAACAGTAATAATAGATTTGGAATTTTACCAAAACCTATTTGAGATATTTTGACTTCCCTTTCCTAAAGGTCTTGCTTTACAGGAATAAATCCTATTTGATCTCTGTATATTACTATTTTAAACACTAGATTCCATTTGCTAATATTCTTTTTAGGATTCTTTGATCTATAATTTACATTATTTCTTTTGATGGCATGTTCGAGCTAGAGTTATATATTTTAGCTTTTCATTATGCATACTGTAACTTTCAAGGGTTTTTTTCACCATCACCTTTACCTTTTAAATGGGAATTAAGCTTAACATTTACAGACCCAAAGAACACACAAGTATTTTCTTCCAGGCAGACTATTAACCACTTATCTCCAATTTACTAAAGATACATGCGTATCAAGCAACTTAAATTCATCATACTTTGGCTGTCCAAAAGTAGTGCATTTAATTGTGTCTAACACCTCATTTTTAAAAAATCACTGTCTTCTACTTCAAACTACTTGAACAGTAAGCACTTTACTCTCAGACTTGATTTTAATGTTGTTGGAGAAACCATGTCTCCAGTCAGATGCTAAACACTTGAGGGTGGGCCTAAGGCCCTGAAGCTAATACCAATGACATCAGATTTCAGTGAGCCTATGCCGAAGGAACTACCACTGAAAATACACAGCAGACCCTTGGTCACCTTTCTTGTAGCACCAGCCAACAACCTACGCCATGTAACGTACTCTCCTCCTGGACAGCCCTAAGAAAGTCTCATTATGAAAGCATTCTTGGGCAGGTAAGAAGGCGGCAATTACATGTCCAATTCCAGGTGGGGGATACAGGACAGAAACCTGAGGAAATCACTGTCTCTGGGTCTTATAATCAAACATCATCTAGACTTACTGGCTGTTGTTAATTAAATATTAGTAAAAAGTGTGTGTATGTACAAAACTTTTCTTTTTATAAATGTTACTATTCTGACCTGAGAAATTATACAATGAAGTCAGTCCACATTAAATTATTAAAGGAATTAGAGAGCTTCAAGTTATATAATTTCTTATTGATTTCCTTTCTTAAATGATCAAATGTTTGTGAATAAGTAGAAATTTTATGCTTGACCTATCTCTAGCAGGTATTTTTATTAACTATAACTTAACAGAAGTCAAATCTAAAACATTGTAACAATACATTAAAGATTATAAAGCTATTACCATACCATCTTATGAATCTGAATAGATTTATATATTCAGGTATTTTGGGGGGAAGGAAAGAACATAAAAGGATTGTTACCTCGTAATGAACAAACTGGTCCATTTTCTTGATTCTTAGAGCGCTTATTTCTGAACTGACTTGGAATATCTAAAGAAAGGTCTTGAAAGGAAATAGGAAAAGAGCTGTTAAAAGCATATAACCACTTAAGACATTTTCATTAAATAATTTTAGAAATTACTTACCTAGGAATGGATCAAACTTTCTAGATTCTGTCCCGCATATGAGGCAGTTAACCTCATTTTGAAGGATGCCTCCAAATATAGCCGTGACAACTGTAGATGCTCCGTTTCTAAAGAAAATTATCAGAGGAAAACATCTCAGTACAAAATTAAAATAAACTCCTATAGGTAACTCTCTTCATTTATATTTAAATTACCAAGAAATTCAAACCTAATTGGATGTATATGAAATGAATAGGGTTACTAAGTCTTGGACTGGCCTTCCCCTGCTTCCAGTCCCACTACGTTCTCTAAAAGTAACTGGACTCTTAAAAAGACGGTCTAGCAGTATCTATCCCTCAGAAATGAGGAAGCTGCATTATTATTTGAATCTCTGCAAGGCCTCTCCTCTTATATGGAGCCGTCAAATTACTTTAAACAACCACCTCCATCAGAGATAGATTTTTAGGTTGTCAGCTGACTGATTTGGGGAAAAAGAGGTAAAGAAATACCAATAGATGTATGACTTCACAAGTGAAGTGCTGGATGTTACTATGAACAATGCTTTTTAAAAGCTCATGTGAAACAATACGGTAAATACCTTTCTTTTGGAGATCTTTAATACACCACTTTAAGAACAGCAAAAAGCCAGCTGTCCTCTGTTTCTCAGCTTCATCCAGTGTTAAACAAGATTATCTTTACTTACCTCAGGTATAAAGATGAAATGAGGTATATATACATATAACTTTTCAAAAGCCTTTAAGAGCATTTCATTAACATTATTAGGATAAACGTGTGCCCTCCCTCCCCCCCAGTATGTACTATGAACATGCATACCCCTCTTTTTGACAGTTGCATAACATGCGTAGCAAACACTTATTCTAAGTACTTTCCATTGATTAAATGAATGAACCCTCACAGCCAGCTTTGTGAAATGGAATCAGTTAACCCCATTTCACAGACAAGGAAGCTTAGGTAACCTGACCCAAGGTCACACAGCTCTTAAATTAACCAATAAATTAACTAAAATAACCAGAGTATTTTGTTATCATTCAACGCTATGATAAACACATATTAACTTTTGTGCACTTAGGCAATCACTGAACCAGGAAATGCTCTTTTATGCTAGCAACAATCTGTTGGGGGTTTTTGTCACTTGTAATTGATGACACACTAAACCGTATTTTCTAAGCTGCTCCAAATTAAGAGTACTGCCAACGATAAGACAGACAAAACATACCCAAGCAATTTTATTATTTAAAAGTTCGCTTCCTTTTCTAGGAAAGGGCTTCCTTCCTGGCCAGTAAAAGAAATACATTGCAGAATTTTTTTCAAATTCTTAGGCTATAAACAACAAATACATTGGGGGCTGTTGGACATGATGGCATTTCAGGTTTTGGGTTTAATATCCTCTTATAGGACATACCCCCAAAATTTCTACTGACAGTAAAGGGATTATGACTGATCCTTTCACACTAAAATTCACCTACAATGCCGGCTTTAATAAAAAAGCAGTATACTGAAGCTTCATATAGTTCTTCCTTTAGTATACTTTTCTCAAAAAAATTTTAATCCTTGGCTCAGTGATACACATTAAGATTAGTATATACTATGTCTTAATTTAAATGCTGGCTACTTAGGCTTATGCTGCTGGGGTTCTTCATAAAGGCATTAATGATCTGTGTGCAAAAAAGACCAATTTGCCACTTATTTCTACCATATTACTGCCTCCAACTTCAGTAGGGTTAGTTATGTTTGCATGAGTAAACACATATTTCACAGAAGACTTTTTTTTTAGTTTTAACAAATATCCTGAAATGTTTCTTCCAAATGAACTTAAGGGAATGTGAATTTTGATATTTGATTTCTTCCTGATCCTAACTCACTAAAGGAATTTGCAATTAAGTCTTCAAAATATCATGAAAGCATATGGAATACTGAACATTAGTTATTAAAAAGAACATCCTATGAATATTGCAGTGTGACTCCATGAGGCATCTTATAAAATACTAAAGGCATATATATGTATATATATATTATATATATGTATATATATTATATATATGTGTATATATATATATATATACCCTCTCACTTCACACAGCCTGTCCTTGATAGAGCCAGTTTGATGTCCTTTGTGTACGAATATGCCATCATAAAATGAAAACAAAATTTTCTTTAAATGTGGTGCTAGCAGTAAGAACAATCCTACCAGGTCAGAGGACTTCCCTTTAGACTGGAATCTAATTGGAATCATAGCTACTAGGAACTGGTAAGGCCAGATTTCCTATCAGTCTGCTTTACCATTAAAAATACCTTATCTTACTAAATCAAATTTAGGCAATTCCACAGTGGTCCCTAAATATTTTTTTCCCTTTGGGGTGTTTGTTTTGTAAGTCCCGTTCCTATTGCCAAAGAAAACTACACTTAACCAAAATCCAAGTCAAAATAACAGTAAAGCATCCTACCTCAAAAAAGTAATAAACATTCTGATCTCAATGTTTTGGGATATTAAGACCTGAAAAGCTATTGAGTAGGTTTGTTTTGTTCATATTCAGAGGTCAGAAAATATCCTGAGAATTTACAAATGCTTGATTTCATTAAGTAACAAAGAAACTTTAGGGATGTTCAAGTCCAAAATGAAAATTCAAATTCAAAGTAAGTGCTAAATTGTACAATTTTCTCCCCAAGATGTAAACAGAAGATGTCTCTGGTCTGGAAGCAGAAGGCACAGACACAACCACTTGAAGCTTAAGTGCACAAAAGTCTCAGCAAAGATCCAGGAATACTCTCCACCTTCTATTCTAAATCTAATAATACCTACAGAAATGTCTGAGGTCTTCTTAGACAAAAGGAAACTATCTTACATGCAACATTTGTTACTTGCAGACAGTGTAGAATTCTCCTGCAGAATTGCTGAGAGGGAAACACCATTGAAACCGCCTTGGAGTTCCAAGTGCAGGTGGTCCAAAAGGTAGCGCATGAATTCATGGGCATCCTGTTGCTGATAGCCCCTTAAAGCAAACAGAAACCATCTGTCACTGGGGGCAAAACATTGGGAAAGCCTGCAGCCCTGCTCCTGTTGGTAAATCAAGTGACAGTATATGAGGAACCTCCATAAAACTATGGATGAAGATTTATGGCCTAGTCTTGAATCAAAATTTCCCCCACTCTTCCAGGCAATGTTCCATAATCAAAATTTCTTTCAACCCAAGTGTTTAAGTATTTTTCCCCCTCTAAATTATTTATTATGAAAAAAATCTACCTAATCAATAGAACTTAAGGTGAAATGCTAGTAGTGTTCTGATTAAACTCGGCACTATTTAACAAAATATCAGTATATGTTCAATTATTTCTTCTAACAGTCATTCTTTGTAGAGTAACTATTCATAAACTTCATTCTAATACAGGTTAAAATTCAGTCAAAAGGATTCAAAGTTGGTAGTTCCTTTCTATATCTAAAAGCTATTTTAGGGGCTCTCTTGCCCCTCCCAGGTACCATATACCTGGGAGTCTTTACTCTCTATCATTTTTTCCTAAATAAACTTTAATTTCCAAGAAAAAAAAAAGCTATTTTAAACTAGCAATAAAACCCTATTTTAGATCATATCTGAAATTCTATTATACATGAAAATACTTCATTCTCTCAACAAAATATAGTCTGATATCTAATCACCATCTCTTAAACGCGTCATGAAAACCAGTACTCTGTCAATTTGCATTTTCATCGAACATGTGGTACCTTTTTTAAAAACCTGCAAAATGTACATTAAGGAATGTTCCCTTCAACACTCAAAAAAGTTTTTGACATAAATAACCTATTAGTAAATGGAATACTCATCTGTTTTATAAGGTAAATTATGGGTTTCTGTTTCAATTTGTTATATTTACCACAGAAAACATCTGATTCTTCTAAGATTAGATTTTTTCCAATTTTGACTAAAGAGACATTTATAACTAATTTAAAATACTGTTAAAAACTTTGGTGACTTACCTGAAAGTCGTAATAAAGATTTAAGGTATTAAACTTCCCATTCCTACAATCTGGGTTTTACAGTTAGTACTGTAGTCAATTAGGTTTCTCTTGATTGGTATTCTCACCCCAAATGTGAGAACATTTGGGTGCAATGTTTATGTTTTGTAATAACATATTTCAGTGGTATCACCCAAACAGTTGTTTATATATTAATAGAAATGGATTTATGAAGAATCAGCTGGTATCTCTGTGACAGACCAGAATTAGGAGAAAAAGGAAAACAGAGAGAAGTAACAGTGGCTCCGATGTTAACACTGCTCTTAATCTTCACTCATGTGTCACCTTAGATAAAGGTTACCTCTTTCTCCTCCATGACTACACATACTCTGTTTTGATGATGTTATGAGAAGTAACCACTGGAGAGCACACTGCCAATGTAGAAATTCTAAAAGATCATGAAGTATCCCTTTTGAATAAGGGACACTGCTGAGGCACAATGCATAGGATCACAAAAGCAACTGTCTCTTAACAACAAAACAATTTTTGGCACAAGGAAGCAAGCCATATAGATACACAAATCAGAAAGAGTTTTTTCAATAAAGACCAAAGAAACGTTATTTTGCACCTGGCTTGAGTGCGAAAAGCAGACATTCCAAATAATGAAGCAGATAACACATAATACAGACACAAGCACTCTGTGCATAGCTATGACATACATCTGTACATTAGACAATTCTGTTTTGTCAGTACCCATCCATAATGTGCAAAATGGCAGAAGACCACTATCAAATTAAATATACCTAAACATAATTAAGTATTATCACTCTAAAACACCTAGAATACACTAACATTTTAGGTATCTTTCCATATTTAACATATCTTCAAGATCCAAGATACAAGAATAAGTTACTGGGCCTCCCTGGTGGCGCAGTGGGTTAAGCAACGCACTATGAAGCAGACCGCAGCCACTGCAGCACGAGTTCGATCCCTGCTGCCAGCCGGGGGGGGGACCCACATGGCACAGCAGACCTCTCCTGCCGTGCCCGCTGCTACCCTCAGCAGTGTACTTCCATTGATCTGCCTGTTCTGCTCCCCGCTCTGTCTCTGGTGGAGTCTCTCACCCTCCACACCTCTGGCCTGTACCCCAGTGCTTGTATGCATAAATAAATAAATCTTTAAAAAAAAAAAAAAGAATAAGTTACTGTTTTGTCTGCAAAACAATTATCTGGAAATTATCTATAAAACCAAAAGCAGTTAGATTCAACTATTCTTATCCAGTATGTGACACCAATCATGGCTGAATTTCTTCAGAGCAAAGAGCAAAAACATCAAAAAAATTAAAATGATAAAAATGATGTCATACACAAACACAAAAAAACATAAAACAGCATGTATAGTATTTTTTTTTAAATTCTCTATTAATACCCCAAAATAGTGTTACAATATCACACACAAATTATTGTGTATGGAGTTTTTTCATATTTCCTAAAAAGCCATATACAAGAGCTAGCAAATTTAACATTTCAATAATTTATTCATCCATCATGTTAAAATAATCAGAACTAATTTTAAAAAGCAAAACTTAGGGAAGTCAAGGCAAATTTATCAGGTTGCATATGAAAGTACAAACAGCACACATATAGTAGGAAAAGCAACAGAATAAATTACCATGACCTGATTTGAACTGTCAAGAGGCCTTCCTGGAGAGTGTTAGCGTTAAACCGGATCCTAAAGAAATAGGGGCTACAAAGCAAATACTGTACACAAGGAGGTACATGACAAAGAGGCAACAAAAAAAAAAAATCATGTTAAGTTAAACAAGAAGTAACGAAAACTAGCAGAAGGCTATCAACATTACAAACACAAGTGTCCTATGAAACCAGCGATTCTTCTTTTAAATACTAGCCTATGTATGCGTGAGACTATCCACTGCAGCACTGTTTACAACAGCCAGAGATTTGACACAACCCTACATAACCACTGGCAGGAGACTATAACATAAAATATAATAAAAACAATTTTATGCAATATTATGCAGC
Organism: Galemys pyrenaicus; assembly: GCA_019455555.1. NCBI lineage: Eukaryota > Metazoa > Chordata > Mammalia > Eulipotyphla > Talpidae > Galemys > Galemys pyrenaicus. The sequence goes on from JAGFMF010011880.1 coordinate 1,361,445, forward strand.
TATGAAACAGACTACAAAAGCTATATATTATCATGATTCATCTGAAAACGGGAAAAGTTACCATTCATGTTACAAGTTTTACACATACACTTGCTTGAATATATTCACACAGATTACCACTGAAAGGAGACACAAAAATCTAGTAAATATGGTTAGGCTGGGAATAAAGTAGAAGAAAACACTTTCATTGCTTATCTTAGTCACCTTTTGAAGCTTTGAATCGTGTGTATTCTGCCTACTTAGGAAAAGCTTTATTTTTATGAAAAAGGGCTGGTCAGGCACACTAGGGAGCCACAAGATGTGTGTTGAGTAGATCATGCAGATCTTTTTTCCCCACTAGGAAAAAGCCTATGATGGTTATGATTTCCATATCCACAGTTGTTGCTTACATTTAGGGTATATATTTCTATCTGCATTTACTTAATAACTGAAAAGTCGTACCTACAACTACATGCATTTTTATATTTCAAAGTCCTCATATTCCAAGGGATCAGATTCCCTAGACACTCTTGTGTTAATCGAGGTTAAGTCAAAGAAAATGAACTTCATAAACATGAAAACATTTACTGTGGGATTAAAATATAATAGAAACATAATTCAGGGTTCATATGCTTTCACACATGCGTGTTATAAGAACTTTATCCTACATTTAAGGATAATAGCTACAAATACAAAGCGGAAAATTTATAGCAGTATAGGCTATGTCAAGAAAAATTTCATGTAAACAACCTAACCTTATTTATACCTTAAGGAACTAGAAAAACAAATGAAACCAAAAGTCATAGAGGGAAGGAAATAACAGAAATTAGAAATAAAAAGACAGCAAATTTATCTATGAAACCAAGAACTTTTGTTTTGTTTTGTTTTTTAATACACAAACCTCTAGCTAGGCTAAGAAAAATCAAAAATAGAATCATAAATAAAATAGAAGTTAAAATATCAAAAATACAGAGGATACAGAAAACTATGAACAGCTTTATGTCAACAAATTGGAAATTTAGAAGAAATCAAATTCTTAGAATCATACAAAGATTGAACTAGGAAGAAATAGAAATTTGTAACAAATCAATTACAAGCAAGGAAACAGAAACAATCAAAAGTAAAAAAAACTCATGAGTCTATCTACTTGATGCAAAGAAACCACTTAACAAGATCCAACATCCATTTATGGCCAAAATGCCCAATAAAATGATCATAGAGGATATATAACCTCAACATTATAAAAGCCATCTATGGCAAATCCAAAGCTAATATCATAGTCGGTGAAAATTTCTCTTCTGAGATCAGGTACAAAATGAGGATGCTCACTTTCATGACACTACTTTTCAAACAGTATCAGAAATCCTAGAGAGAGGAGTTAGACAAGAGAAAGGAAGTCCAATTGGAGAAGTAAAACTACCTCTTTTCAGATGAAATAATACACAGACAACTCCAAAGACACTACTAAAAAACCATTAGAAGTAATAAATCAGTACACTAAAATGGCAGACTTAATATCCTGTTGTATTCCTATATGCAAACAAATTTTAGGGAAAAGAAAAAAATAATGACCTCATTTACAATCACATCAAAAAGAATTAAACACAAACAAACAAAGAAGGGTAAAGACAAAAGGACATGGAAAGATTCCAGGCACATCGATTGGAAGAATGAACATTGCTAAAATGACTACCTTACCCAAAGTAAGATACAGATTTAACGCAATCCTTATCAAAATTCCAATCGCTTTATTCAAGGAAATAGAGCAAACATTACTAAAATTTATATAGAACCATAAAAGACCCTGAAGAGCGAAAGCAATGGTGACAAAAAAGGAGCTATTACATATCCAGACTTCAAATTATACTACAAAGCAGTAGCAATCAAATGATATGGTATTAGTATAAAAATAGATGCACAGGTCGATGAAATGGAATTAAGAAGCCAAAAATAAACCCATATTACATGGACAGTTAATTTAAGACAAAGGAGCCTAGAACAAACAATGTAGTAAGGGATCTACTCATCAAATAGTGTTGGCAAAACTGGACAGCCATGTGCAAAAGAATGAAACCAGGTAATTCATTCTCTTACACCATTCACAAAAATTAATTCAAAATGAATCAAAAACTTGGATTTAGAAGAAAACATAGTCAAGACACTCTACATCATTGGTTTCATGATGTCTCTGGAGATTCAACCACAATGGCAGGGGAAACAAAAGGAAAAATAAACAATTGAGACTACATCAAATTAAAAAGCTTCTGCACAGTGAAAGAAACTCATTAAAACTAAAAGGCATCCTACCAAATGAGGGTACTGCACATCATACATCTGACAATGGGCTAATATCCAAAATCTACAAAGAACTCAGAAAACTCAACAAGAAGAAAACAATCCAATCAAGAAATGGGCAGATGAACTAAACAGACACTTCAAAGATGACACACAAATAGCCAAAAGGCACATGAACAAACGCTCATCATCACTTATGAGAGAAATTCAAACCAAAACCAGAGTGACACACAACCTCAAACCTGTCAGAATAGCCCACACCAAAAAAGACCAGGAAGAAGTATAGGTCAGTGTGTGGGGAAAAAGGAACCTTTTCTTAACACTACTGGTGAGAATGTAGACTGGCCCAGTCTCTATGGAAAACAGTATGGCGGTTTCTAAAATAACTACAGTATTATCCAGCAATTCCATTCCTAGGTATCCACCCAAAGAATACAAAAACACTAATTCAAAGGGATATATGTACTCCTGTGTACACTGCAGCACTATTTACAATAGTCAAGCTATGGAAACTACCTAGGTACCCAACAACAAATGAGGGGATAAAAAAGATGTTACACTATATACACAATGGAATACTATTCAGCAATTTAAAAGGGCACCCCATCCTAATCACTCATTAAAGTAATCTGAGAGTACAGTGTGGTAGAAACCATTCTGGGAACTCCGTGCCAAATTCCTCCACCTGGTTACCTTTACCAAAGGTTTATTTCCCTTCATAAGAATATTAGGATATATAAAATAAAGCAGCTCAAAATTTAATGCCACAGCTGAATTATAAAGCTATGAAGGGCAAACTTAGGGTACAACGAGGATCCATTGATCAAAGTTTCAAAATGTTTCTAAATACCCGATTAAGAAGAGTGCCCTAAGTTACCACAGAAGAATAGTGTAAGACCAAGAAAGATAGTGTAAACTTAGTGGGTGTCACTCAGTCATGCGGACACACATTACTGTTTTTTTTTTTAAAGATTTATTGATTTATGCATACAAGAGCTGGGGTACAGGCCAGAGGCGTGGGCGGTGAGAGGATCCACCAGAGACAGTGGGGAGCAGAAGAGGCAGACTGACCGAAACACACTGCTGAGGGGAGCAGTGGGTGAAACAGGAGAGGTCTGCTACACCACGTGGGTCCCCTCCCTGGTGGCCAGCAGCAGGGATCGAACTCATGCTGCAGTGGCTGTGGTTTACTTCATAGTACGTTGCTTAACCCACTGCGCTACCAGGGAGGCCCCACATTACTGTTAACATGTCTATCAATAACCAACTCCACAAAGGTCTGGATTCTACATTTGGTCCTGAAACAAACTAGATATACAAGTTTGAAGAAGTTGCTACTCCTATGTCTTAGCTTTGTCTTTTTTAGAATGGGGGTAATCCTTCCTACCTGGATGGAAATTTTGGTGTGTTTTTCAAGGAAGATCAGATATAAAATATCTAAAGTTCTCAGCACATAGTAAGCATTTTATAAATGGATTCTTTTCTCATTGTATACTAATAAAATACAAAGATTAAATCCATTTCAACAGTCTGATTGTTAGAAAATTTTGTATTAAGTCCAAAAATAGTAACTTAGCACTCATTTCTACCCTCTCTCCTTAGCAGTAAGTAAACTCTAAAAGCTTTATAAAATTAGGCTCTCCAGAGAGGAGATTTAAATGCCTGATACATACAAGTTTCCTTCAAAACAGAGACCAGGGGCCCTCCCTGGTGGCAAAGGGGTTAAGTCTCAGCACCATCAAGCTATTGCCAGCCAGTGCGACTTGAGTTTGATCCCACACCAGGTGACTCACATGGCTCAGCAGACCTCTCTTGTCTTTCCCACTGCTCCCCTCTGTAGTGTGTTTTTCAGTAGATCTGCGTGTTCTACTCCACAATTTCTCTGGTGAATCCTCTCTCCACCCCTACCCTCACCTCTGGCCTACAACCCAGTTCTTGTATGCAAATAAATACAATAAATCTTAAAAAAAAAGAGAGAGAGAGACCAGACGTAACAATAGCTCAGTTAGATCCTCAAAGCTAGATTTTTCAGCAAGAGAACAAATTAGTCATGGAAGTTGTTACCTTTAAACATTTCTCTGTACTATCAATACATCTAAAACACTATTAGAGAAAAGAACAAAATACACTGCTAAGTAAGCATGCTGGTTTTAAAAAAGAGGGGCAGGAGTGAGAGGAGCATATATGTAAGTGCCAAAATTATGACTAGTAAGAACCATGACTTGTTTCAAAAGGATAAAATCCACAAAATGTGGCAAAAAAACTTGTCAGACCCCTACAAGTGCCCCATATTGGCTATGACCTGAATCTCTACAGGAGTGACTAACCTACTCCTATGACAGCAGAGACCTTCCAGACTCAAATGAGACTAGAGAGAGAGCTCAGAGACACAGCAACTCTGTAGGCAACATTAGGATGTGGTGTAGCATCTTCTAGAAAGTGGATCCCAGGGGACTGGACTAGTCTTCTAAGGGTCTCAGAACCCAGACCATACCCATGAATATAATACAACTGATTTCTGCTGATCACATCTGGATTTTTTTTATTGAAATAATAAAACAGTGTCTGATAGTAATTATTCTTTGTAAGACCTTGAAAGAATCAAGGATATTTGTCTAGCATGTTCTCCTAGAGCATATGGTACTTATAAGGGCTTTGTTTTTATAATTACAAAATGTTCTACATTTGCTAATGACATTTCTAATGGCTACCTGCTATTTAAACATTCATTTAGGTTGCTATATACAAATTTTACTCTTCTGTGGGAAAAAAAGTATTTATTATAATTTAGAATATATCACCATTCATTAGAGAAAGTTTCAGGAATTATGTAAAGAATAATACTATTATTTTTAAGTATCATTCAGTAGTACTTACCTAAAATTCGGCATAATCTTCCAAACAACATAAAATAAAGATTCTGGGCTAAAAGCAGTCTGGCTACCTTGCCATAAAGCACAGAGTGTCTTTCTAAACTCTTCCACCAAAGACCTGGAAAAGAGGAAGGGCAATACCCTTTAGCATTAGTGAGAGACTACTAATTACATGCATAATGTCCAATTGTCCAAAATGCCTAATAAAAAGTGAGAACATAGAAAGGGTTTGGTCTGTTCAGAGTTAAGAGCAACTCAAATGCCTATGTAAACAGCAGTAATTAGAGTAAGTCTTAACTTAATTTCATCAATAGGTTCTTTAAAAACTGCAACCAAAGAATGTGAACGAAAACAGGTCCTCAAATAATGCTTCATCACTGGCAGGGTGGTTTTTTCCCCCTAATTATAATGTAATGACCTGCAGTGAAAGGAACATCATTATTCAAGGACCTGTGGACTGACACAATCAATTTTTCAGTGTGCCAAAGTTCTACAATAAAGCAAAGGGTAAAAGTTACAAGCCAAGTTACTAGAACATATACTAAGAATATGTCTTAAAGAACTTTAAGCAAGTAATAGAATCTTTCCCTATCTCTTGCATTTTTCCTTCTTGCCCCTCATCAGAAGCACTTTCTAGACTTCAGTCTATGACCATATGCTCATATCTTCCTTAGAGAATTCATCTAGTCTCAAAGTTTCAGCACATAACTCTACACCAATGAGTTTCAAATCCAAATCTTAAAATCATATTTTTCTCTTGGTCTCTTTTACTTAGGTTTCTACTGTTTCCAACAAGAATTTTCTACTGTATATTTCTTGTCATTTCAAACTCAATATGCTCTAAGCTCAAGTACCTATTCTCTGTATTCTCCCGACTGCTCCCTAATATCCTCCTCTTCTCTCACTGGAATAGAACTTCCTTTTTTGCTGGGCACATGAACTCCTAGAATAAGAAACTTTTGAATGTGTCCAATTTCTGAGAAATTTCCATAAAGAAAAAGAGTTGTGTCTTTTTTATTAACCCTGTCTTCCTTTTAGCTGGAATGAAGACAAAATGGTGGCACTCTAGGGCCCCTTCCTATGGTTGGTGGAAAGGAAAAGTAGGAGGAGTCTAATGATTGTGTGCAATGTCCTAGACAGATAACCTCCACCTTTGACATGACAAAATAAGCTATGGATATTTAAATCACTATTAATTTTTTATTTCTCTGTGTGTAGTACCCTTTCCTATATACACTCAGTTAGTATACTTGGTCTCAGCTTCAATTACTACCATTCTCTTCAGTACCTGGATTAATACCTCAGAAAATTTCCCTTTCTTCTTTCTCTACCCTTGTTACAGGTCCCTGGTACACAAGTCAATTTTTGACTTAATTCCTGAACCTCATGTTTGAGGAAGTTCCCACCTTAAGAATCTTGTGAGAGTCATAGCCTTACACTACAGAAGCTGAAAAGGCCAGCTACTTGCTTTTTCAGCATCCCTTACAGCCAGGGCTCAGTTACCTGGGTTCTGCAGAGGTACAACAGGTATGATTAGTGACACAAAGAAGCTAAGACAGTGCCAAATCCTGCCCCTGCATGCAGGGGCAGCAGTAAGAGCAGGCAGCCAGCGCCCAGCTCCAGCCATGCTGGCAGTGGGAACCGGTATCATGCTGGCAGGGAGGCAGTGATGGCCTTAGGATACAGTTATGTGGGGTGACTGTGGTGGGGTCCTGGATACAACTCCAGACCTGGCTTTTCACCCATCCAACAGTGGTTAGCTCACCAACAGACCTTTAATAAATTCCTTTCTGCCTAAGATGACCATAGGCAATTTCTACAATTTGTAGCTAAACCCTAAATGCCACTGATGCATCAAGCAATACTAATTCTTGCCTTAACTTTAGTGCAAACACTTTTTCCTCATTTCATCGCTACTCCCTGCAACCCAATTACTACTAAATAGGAGGCCTTCTTGATTGCAGGTATTTTCTAACTCATCCTATATGCTGCTACCAAAGTAACCTCTTAAAGTTCCCCTGTATTTTGGCTCTATCCATTCTGCATACTATTCTAACATGTTCCTTCCCACTCTCCTTCAGCCACCTAGAGAAAACAGTGTTGGACTATAAAATGACTTCTAAGAATGTGTGGGGATGGGCTGTATGGCAGTGGGCAGCAGGAAAAATTACATTAATCATAGCCTTATTTCAAATCATAAAGAGATGAAAAAATGTACCGCTTACCATCACAACTATATGAGAGGTCATCTAAACCCAAGGAGACCATGAATTGAATACAACAGTTGGTTCTCAACAACCACTTGTCAAATTTTTCCCTTTCCCATATCCACTAAAAATTGGCTATATTACAGTTATTAATTTCTAACTATAAATTAGCTTTCTTATCCAAGCAGGTTTACCTAATACACTCAGACAAATCCACTTACAAAGAGTAACGATATTCATGATGATCTAAACCTAGAACTATATTTGACCCATAGTTGTCAATTTTAGAATGTTCAATATTTACTTAATATTTTCCTTACTAGGTAAATAGAAACAAAAGAACCCCAGTATTTACTAAGATTAAACACAAACTTTAGGAGCATTTTTTAACATGTCAGTACTTATTAACTCACATAATGCAATGGAAATCACCAGTAAGAGTCATTTGTTTTGTGGCTCAAAGCCAGAAAGGACATATTCTTAGAACTCACACATTGTTATCCCCTTGGCTCCTGGTGTGGTATGTTCGCCTTCCTGCTGTTTTCCCATTCCTTAACTCCACAGCAGGCAGTTCTTTGAAATAACAGCAAAACTGCTCAATGTTACTATTTTAAAAAGAAGGGGGAAGAAATTGTTAAACAATGAATTTAAGAGGACTATAAAAAAAAGTTCCATGAAACCTACATATAAATTTTCAGAGTGTGATCTTTCCATTTCTAATTTAAATTGTACTCAAGGGAATCTTTTATATTGTGTTTCTTAAGTTTCCGCATTTATCCTAAGAACAATATAAACAGATGACTTTATAGAAATGAACAAAGAGCTTAAAACAAAATCTCTGTTCAAAAATTCCTCACATTCCCTCCCCTCATACCATTTCTTTCTTTTCAGGGTGCTTGTTTCCAGGTATTCAATAATTTCCTCAAATAAAAACAAACCATGAACCCAACTATACTGTTTAGCTATACTACACAGAGCTACGAGGAGAATTCAACAGTGATTAAAATTTCTTACTTGAATAAGACTAGACTAGCTTAGAGACAGTACCTTTAGAGATTAAATAGGGCTTTTGCTCCTTATAAGCAAGGAGCAAATTATCAGGAAGATACTTTATTCTGGCCTTTGATGCCTCATTAAAATCCAGAAGTACACAACTTTATATAATGTAAATCAGTCTTGCTGGCTATTTTTACTATTTATCTTATATTTTAAAGACCTTCTAAACATCCAATTCTATTAAGTCTCAACTCAATGATTAAATTAAGCTCTCTGAACACGGTTCCCTATAGCTCAGGGTCTGCAAACCATGACCAACATGCCAAATAGAGCCCTAGACAGAAGAGTTTTTTACATTTTTTAAAAGTTGTTTTAAAACAGAGGATAGAGGGGAGAATATATGAGAAAGACAGTAAGCGGCAGGCAAGACTGGAACATTTTCTCTAGCCTTTACAGGAAAAATTTAGTGACCTCTGTTCTAGTCTATCTAAGAAGCAATAGGAAATAGTGAACAGCTAATTTATTTACCAGTAGGCACTAATCTAAGCGCTTCATATATATTATATTGTTTAATGTTCCCACTACCCTATATAAAAACTATTAACCCCAATTTTACTTATGAGTAAACTAAGGCACAGGAAACTAAGGTAACTAGCCCCAAGTCATGACTAAAGTCAGTGGCAGATACAGAACATTTCACCTTAACAATCCTGCTAGTAACTGACACCAGACACTTTAGCTCTGGATGTATTATCACCTGAGTGACTGAAGAATGGCATTCATGAAACACGTGTTCCCCAAATTCCGAAGGCCTGTGGCACAAATGGCAGTGGTGCTTCCCTGTAAAATGGGACAAAAGGGACCGTCAGCAACACTGAGAAGGCCAGCTAACTCAGAGGTGAAAGCCATGCAAAGGTCAGTATTGGAATGGGTCCTTTTCTGGGCAATGAATATTTTAAACTCCCTTTCACTTTATATACGTATCTACATATTTGTAGAAGACTGTTTCTGCTTCTGGGACTGTTCTAAATTGGTGTACCCTATAAAAATCTATGAGGAAATCAACATTAATAAGTACCATGGAGTACACAATGCAAAAATCAGGACGATTCTTAAGGAAATAGTTTAATACTTAGTGCCTTCGTTAAGAGTCTATTAGAACTACTAGACATTGAAAATAAACATATACACCCCAAGTATTTCTGTCCCCAAACTTTTAGCTCAAATTATGTATAACCAATACATGTTTTCCTAACAATGGGATATCAATCTTTTAAAATACCTGAACTTCTCTTAAAGACTAATGCTTGGTTTTCTGATTAGCTTTACAAATGCACCGTGATGTTAGAATACTACACCTGGGAGGTGACTCTACTAACCCAATCCATACCATCTCTGCCCATAATTCAGAGCACTTTCTTTCACAAAAACATAACACCTTTAATTAAGTATATATCCAACATAGCCAGCATGACAGCACAGACAAAATTTTGCATACTAGTATAAAAATATTCAGTGAGGGGCTCCCCTGGTGACGCAAGGCGTTGAGTGCTGCACTGTGGCGCTTCCATAGTCACTGCAGTGCAAGTTTGATCCCCTGCCAGGGAAGGGACCCACATCATGCGGCAGACCTCTCCTGCCTCACCCTCTGCTCCCCTCAGCAGTGTGTTTCGGTTAATCTGCCTGTTCTACGCCCCACTCTATCTCTGGTGAATCCCCTCACCACCCCCTACCCTGCCTCTGGCCTGTATCCCAGCTCTTGTACACATAAATAAAACCTTTTAAAAAAATATTCAGTGATCTTTAAATTTTCCTAACCCATTACTGACTCATACATCTAGTAATAGATGGTAACCAGAATGAGGAAGCACATTCTTTTATGGTGAAGTTGTATTAAGAAGTCCTAAGAACTAAAACTTACCAAAATTTCAGTCACATAGAATTTGCACTTAGGGACCTTTGATAGAAGAAAGCAAGGGTCTCTGGGATCCAATGAAAGGCACATGAGTAAACGTTAAGAGGGGGTGCTTGCTAAGACAATGGAGTATACAGTACGATCCTGATGGAAGGCAGGCACTGAAAGATGGACACCCTGGGGTATTTAGTCACACTAAGAATCATTAGTTCAAGTGGCAAGTATTTTATAAAATACTGTAAATCCAAGGCATACATTTATATACGCTTATAAGGGACAGCATAGTGTTAGAGTTGTAGTAAAACAGTGATTAGATCTCAACTAATTCATATTTGAATAAATTTTACTTACATTAACTTTTAATAACTTGCTGTTCAGTGATGAATTTTCCAAAAGTTTTCTTTTCCTATGCCTGTCAGCTGTGAAAGCTGAGCTATTAAGACACAAACAGAAAGAGTCAAAAAGACAATGTATACATGCTGCACAGCAGAATAAAGAATATACTCAGCTGTCCTAAGCGCCTGGCGTGGCTGCTTGACAATGAAGTAACCACTGTGTATGTGAAGGTACTGAAGGAGTTCTACTTTGCTTGAAAGTCCACACTGCTCATCCAGCAGGGTGGGACTAGAAACTGCAACTACCAGGCACTTCCCAGAAAAACTGGCCAGGTAGATTAGTCTGTGAGACAATCCCCCTTTCCCACCCTTCTATCTGCCTAATCAATTGTGAAACTTCAAAAAAACAAAACAATCCATTCCTCAAAACAAAAAGGAAATACAGGTCTGACATGATTATTCTGAGATTTAACAGTAAGTATCACATACAAAGTTACTTTCTTAATTTTCATAAAGGCATCCTATCTTGCTCATTTCTCATAATAAATTATGGTATAATCTAAATTTAAGTATAGATCATATAAACTCATTTGATTCAGCTGTGTTCACAGGAGAGCCTAAAACAAATCTTAACTAGCACAGAAACACAGACTTTAAATTCAAATTTTTCTTGATGAAAGAAATTTTCTTTCATATTTATCAGAACATTTCTTTAAAATTACCAGAAGATCCTATCTCCAAAAGGTTATTCAAGATTATGTCTCATACCAAAATTATGTCTCAAGAGAACTAAAGGAAATAAAAATTGTTATTAAAGCCAGACTTTTAAATGTGCCAGTTCTTTCCCTGTTCTTCTGAAAATACCAGGTTAATCCAAAATAATACACAATTATCTTTCTCTCCAGAATTTCCAAATGAACTACAATGACTTCTGGAGGATCAGATCTACTGATGGTCTCTTTAGACCTGTGTGTCCTTCTCAGAGGAATAGTGACTACAAAGTAAGAGAAGATTAATTCCATTATGTAAGTGAAGAAGTCAAATCACAAACAGTATATATACTACTTAGTGACATGGCTAATAGTTAACTTTCAGTTTTAATGTATTAAAGATAGCAGTTAGCTTTTTAAAACAGAAGACATTAAATTTTACCCTTGGTGACTCTCAAAATGGCTGAAACTTCCAGATTCTATATCGTACAGTAGCCACTCATTACATGTGGCTAATTAAACTCAAAATTTTTAATTCATTTCTTCATTCACACTAGCCATTTTTCATTTTCTTAAGAGCCTCCTGTGGGTAGTGGCTACCATATTGGACAGTGCAGATCATGGAACATTCCCTTCACTTCAGAAAGTTCAATAACACAGTGCTACTCCAGAGAATAAGCAAAGTTAAATGAAACACAAATATAATCACAGTTTTAAAATTAGGGCTTCCACTATAAATTGAAATCTATGTTTAAAAATATAGATATGGACTTAGGAAAGATTTCTTGATAGAATTTTTCAATGGGTCCAAGTAATATAGACAAGACCATCTGTGATATCTTTCACCTGAGGCAGTGGTCAGTGAAGATAAAATATTTGTTATCTGCACAATTTATGGAAGGTTTCTGAACACCCTCTTTTCCTTTTGATTTAGTTCTGTTGAACTTACTAGGGATTGAGATGGCAGTCCTGTCTTAGACTGTAAGTGGCAGAAAAAAAGTATTGTAAGAATACTAAGATACAACAAAGAATAGTAAGATATTTACAATGGCATTACCACATTAAAGAGTGCTACTATTATCAATTACTGCAGGAATCTCCTACTTTACAGTTAATTGTGACAATTTCAGATTAAGTTAAATATTCTTGATCTGTGTACATGTACCTGTATCTCTAATCCTACAGTGTTCATGCTGCTCCGTTAAAATTAAAAGGGAAGAAGTACTTTGAAAAAGAGGAGTCAAAAAAGCCAAAAAGTATTTAAACCCAGTGTTTTTACTTAGTTTAGATTTTGAATAAATCAGTAGTTCTGCCCTTACCAGCTTTAAATCTATGTAGTCAATGAGATATGCATAAAGACTTTGATTAGCCAAATCTATGGGCACAGTATTTCACTCAACTGATAAATATCAATAAACAATTTTAAAATAGTTTACTGATTTCACATTTAAGTTTAGCAGGGGACTCCAACTTTGGCATGTTTTCACACTACCTTTTATCCATCAACTATCAAAATGAAGTAGACAGCACCCGTAAATTAGAGGTGATTCACACAAACTCCACGGTCATGTTTCTATCCACTGCAACTTTAAAGGCAATGCTTATACTTGAGCTTTGGTCCAGTGAGTTTCATCTGAATAATGTAAGTGGCTATAGCAAGAAAAATCTACTGATAAAAATACTTTATGATAACAAAATATTTCACAGCTTCTTCTAATTTCAAATGATATAAATACCCCTGGCAAAAAAGGAAGACACTAGTATCTTGTGCTATTATATACATATAAAGAGAACTATAATATAATTAAACCTCATTTCTCTTAAAAGTAATGCATAAATGTTAATGCTAAGAAGATTTCATAATACATTTGACAAGGCTTTTCTAATATCAAAAGAAACTCTGTAAATGATTTTATATCACATTCTGAGCTTTCCTTGCACATCCAAAGTTGCCATTGCCAAGTATATTGAGTAGCTGGTGGGTACTAACTCAAAAAAACTGGCCCTTGGAAATAGCTAGTGATAAATATTAAATGAAATAAACACACAGCTATCATCCATAACTATGGGCACAGTTTCAAGGAGCCACATCCAGAGTTTATTTTTACTACCATTTCAATCACTCTGAAAACACGATGAAGTTATGGAACTCAAACAAGAACACTACTGAAAAATCCTAAAGGACCCACAGACCCATTCTGTCCCCTTTCTTACCTAAGGCCTATTACTTACTTTTCCAAGTTCTGTAAGTGTTCTCTGACTTTCTGTACCAGTCCCAGCTTGGTGTCATTAACCACAAAATCATCACAGCGATAACTGCAAAGGAAAATATTAATCCATGTGTGTAAAGAGCTTGAGGAAATCTCAGAAATGAAATCACTAAAAGGCCTGGCTGGCTACTGCCAAGATGATCACATGGCTCTGCAGGCTGTTCCTGTAGGTGGTAAAGTTTAAAGAGAACTTGGAATCTACAATAGAATGTTTATAAAGAGCTTTTTTTAAAAAGCCACATAAGCAATGAACACTAGTCATTTCATACTTTTATTTAATTTCTCCTTGGAAAAGGAAAGCTACTACATTCTTTCAAATTCTTTTTAGTGGCACATACTACATGGAAAATGGAATAAAAAGCACCAATTATACTTATGTAGCATAAAGTCTAAAGCTTCAAGGTGATAATTTCCAACTCAAATTAATGGGGCATTTGAGGGAAGGTGAGATTTAAGGAAAAAGGTAATTAACCTATAGATATATTTAAATGAAAAAACTAAAAGCTATACACTTCAAATGTAATTTAATTAAAATACAAATGGTTGAGAGGAAAATAACACCTCATTCTGAGATGCTAGAAAACAAAAGTATAAACCAGTGACTACAACTTTCAGGAAACTTAACAACTGCTTTTAAGAAAAATATATATGGTGTGGTACTTGCACAAAGACAGACTCATGGACCAATGGAACCAAATAGAAAGCCCAAAAGTAAACCCACACATTTATGGGCACCTGATCTTTGACAAAGGAGCAAAGAATATGCAATAGAACAAGGACAGCTTAATCAATAAATGGTGCTGGGAAAACTGGACTGCTACATGCAAAAAAATGAAACTAGACCACTACCTCGCACCATGTACAAAAATCAACTCAAAATGGATAAAATAATTGAATGTAAGACCTGAAACCATAAAATTTATAGAAGAAAACACAGGTAAAACATTACAAGACATACATCTTAGTAATGACTTTAAAGATACATTGCCCGAAGCAATAAAAATGAAAGTGAAGATAAACAGCTGGGACTACATCAAGTTAAAAAGCTTCTATACAGCAAAAGAAACATTAACCAAAACAGACACCCTGCTGATTAGGAAAAATTTTTGCACTCCACACAACTGATAAGGGATTGACCACAAAGATATACAAAGAACTCACAAGACTTAAGGAAAACAAAGTAAACAATTCAGTCAAAAAATGCCAGAAGAACTTAAAAGACACTTCTCCAAAGAGGACATGCAAATGGCTAGCAGGCACATGAGAAAATGATCAAAATCCCTCATAACAAGGGAAATGTAAATTAAAACCACAATGAGATACCACCTTACACCAGTAAGAATAGCACATATCAAAAAAACCAATTAACAAATGTTGGTGAGGGTGTGGAGAAAAATGAACTCTGCTACATTGCCGGTGAGAATGCAAGTTAATCCAACCACTGTGGAAAGCCATATGGAGGTTCCTCAGTCTACTAAAAATAGAGCTACCATATGACCCAGCAATTCCACTCCTAGGGATCTACCCAAAGGACACAAAAATACTGATTCAAAAGAATACCTGTACCCCTATGTTTATTGTAGCATTATTTATAATTTGTAAGACCTGGAAACAACTGAAATGCCCAAAAACATGGCTAAATCAAGAAGATGTGGTACATATACACAATGGAATATTAGTCAGTAATTAAAAAAGATAAACTAGAGTCACTTGTAGAAACATGGATGGAGTTAGAAGGGATTATACTCAGTGAAATAAGTCAGAAGGCAAAAGAAAAATATCAGATGGTTTCACTGTTAGGAGGAATATAAAGGAACCAAAAAAGGGCTCAAGGAAAAGAACAATAACAATTAAGAAAATCACAGCACAACAAGAACAAAAAGACAAAGACAAATCAGAGGCACTTTGTTGGGGTGGAGGGGAGACTGGGATGAGGGCAGAAAGAGCACAAGGGACTGAGGTGATGGTGCACTGGTGAAATGGTGGTGGGAATTCCATGGGGACTACAATTGATGTCAAACATATATATATATAAAGAAAAAAATATGTATGGTGTTCTTTAAAACTGATAGTGTGTAAGCATGTATTTAAACAAACCAATTAGCAAAAAAAATAAGGAATCATACATAATAAACTTGTACATTATTAGCATTCAATTTTTTCCTGGGATAATCACTTTGAAGAAAAACAACTTATAATCTAGTACCAGTATTATTTTTTTAAAAAAGCAGCTTTGTATAAAACCCCTTATTATAACTACCAAAGAATAACAACAGTAACACTTCCATTCTGAGAAAACAAAACCAAATGCATAGGAATTAGTAAAAATTAGGTAATCTATATAGCAGAATTAAAAAACCCATTGCTTACATATCTGAAACCAATCTATGAAAACAGGGTTACAGAACACAGTAATTTCTAAAATACATAAAAACATGATTTGTGTCCTTTATTTGCAGGAGACAGATTTTAAAAGTAAATGATCTTGAAAACTTAACTGAAATATTACATAGGATATGTAACATCACCTCTCCCCATTAACTGACTACTTATGGTGTCAATCAAGATTTTCTATTCTGGGCCCTCCCTGGTGGCGCAGTGGGTTAAGCAACGCACTATGAAGCAGGCCGCAGCCACTGCAGCATGAGTTCAATCCCTGCTGCCGGCTGGGGAGGTGACTCACATGGCACAGCAGACCTCTCCTGCCTTGCCCGCTGATCCCCTCAGCAGTGTATTTCGGTTGATCTGCCTGTTCTGTTCCCCACTCTGTCTGGTGGATTCTCTCACCCCCCCGTACCTCTGGCCTGTACCCCCGTGCTTGTATGCATAAATAAATAAATCTTTAAAAAAAAAAAAAAAGGATTTTCTATTCTACAAATTCCCATGTCAATCCCTAACATTTCCATGAATAGTCTATATTGCCTTTTACATCCAAGATCATTTCTCTATGATCAAAGTACCAGCAAAAGCAAGGGAAAAATTCTTACTGGCTTTATTACAATTACATAAAGGAATTAAATCAGTGAAAAGCTTTCATATTTTGCTTCCTCTTCACATGTATGTTAAGAGGGCAAGGTCTATTCTGTAAATTTGAGCTTAAGGCATCGATACCTCCATGAGACTTAAGCATTCACTGAGAAACTCCAATGGTAATATAATTCCTCCTTACATTTTCATTCTACGTGCATAAACTTATACATGTATTTCAGACAAAATACTACATGTTCAAAACATTTCCAAATGCTAGTGTTCATCTGGAAAATGAAATCTAAGGACATATTTAAATTATCTTTCATATACTTAAAGGATGCCATAATACAGAATTAGAAAGTGAATCCCTTAATCTTCACAAAGAAAGCAACTGCTTTCTTTAAAGAAATGAGATTTCAAATTAAATGACTGATTTTTTTTCTTATTAAAGTGATTATTTTTGATGTGATGCAGTCTGGGATATAAATATCACATTTATGAAAGCAACATTTTTATATATTAAAAGATAAATTTGTCTGGCTTTGTTCCATTATGAACTAGTCTGGGCTTAATTGAGTCATGCTGCTTCATCGCTCTGAACTTTATCACAAGCAAATATGGTGCTCTAAGACTCTACAGCTATGCTAATGTGGTTACTACAGTTGAGAAACTAAATTTTAATTTTTAAAAAATTTTATTAAAACAAAATTTAACTGAAACAGTATAAAACATTTTCTCATTAAACATAACTATGGTTTTAGAAAAACTATTATTTCACTTTCATTATATGAGATGTACTGCAGTGTGCATGAGAGGTACATGTGTCTCTTCTCATATTACACTTAAGCCTATCATCAATCTATTTTGTGTTAAGTAAATTATTCAGTTCAAGTTATTTTTTAATGCCACAATGCAGCACTACAGTGTGTATGAATATATTATGTAGACAGGATGAATCACAGTGAAACCTTGGTAGCTACATGTAACACTTATATTTTAAAGATTTAATTATTTATGCATACAAGAACTGGGGTACAGACCAGAGGTGCAGGGGTGGGGGTGGAGTGAGAGGATTCACCTGAGACAGAGTGGGAAGCAGAACAGATATACTGAAATAGACTGCTGAGGGGAGTAGCAAGGGAGACAGGAGAGGTCTGCTGCACCGTAAGTGGGTTAGCTCCCTGGCAGATGATGGAAGTAAGGTGAGAGGCTGAGACTTAACCCCTAGGCCATCAAGGAGGCCCTTTTATTAAATTCTGATGTACTGTCATCAACTAAGACAGCAGTTTGAAAAATCAGAAAAACAAAGAAAACCGTATCCTCTGGTCAAAAAAGGGAAAAAAACAAAGTACCAACTTATTAAGAAGTGTTTTCACCCTACCTCTACTAAAAATTACTATTTTTAAACAAAGTTCTTCCTGTTCTTTTAATCTTTATAGTACTGAAAATTTTTGCCCAAAGTTTATAAGGATAGTCAACAAAAGATATTCCTTTTTTGTATTTTTAATCACAACTTCCTCTGAAAAGATTCAGTATCAATTTAAGTCCAAAAATAAGTTTTTAGTTTTAATTCAAGCTGCTATTTATTAAAAACTGAAACACGGGCCTCCCTGGTGGTGCAGTGGGTTAAGCAACACACTATGAAGCAAATGACAGCCTTGGCAGCACGAGTTCGATCCCTGCAGCCAGCTGGGGAGGGGACCCACATGGCCCTGCAGACCTCTCCTGCCTCGCTCGCTGTTCCTCTCAGTAGTATGTTTCAGTCCACCTGCCTGTTCTGCTCCCCACTCTGTCTCTGATGAATCCTCTCACCCTCCACACCTCTGGCCTGTACCCCATATCTTGTATGCATAAATAAATAAATCTTAATAAATAAATAAAACCTGAACACAAGTCCTATTCTAAACAAATGAACTGATTCAAATTTCATAATACTTGTTTAAAGGAGTGTTTTAAAACATCACCCTGCCAGATAGAAAAAAATTCTAGTAATTTACTTTTTCCATACTTTTTGCATTTAGATATTCAAGGATAAAGTAAGATTATGAGATGACAAAATTATGTATTCAATAGTTTTATTCCAAATGTCTACATGTGTAAGAAATCAAAATTCCTCATTTTAATCTTCGTTTTTTCTTGACTTTTTTTTATCTTTGTTTCTTTTTGTATTGACTGGGAAGGGAAGTTAGGGTAAGCACAAAGAAAATACTGCTTAACAATGTATGAAAAATTTGGGGAGATTTTCATTTTTATTGAAATCTTCAGTTAACTCTAGCTCAGTTCATCTATTTCTTGAAGGGGTGGGTTTATATTTAATAAACATTATTCCTTTTATGTTTGCTTTCTCTATTGTGAAATAGTGACCCATTTTTCATTTTTGTGTATGTGCTTCTTATGCATGCCCTGTTTATATCAGAAGAGAAGCTGCTCTGTAAAATGCCCTCTTAGGAGATAAGTGAAACAGCCATCGCTCCTGTATGTCATTATTTAGGTCTTCTTTGGCAAAAAATGGTCTATGGTTTTTTTTCATTCCTTAGAGGTGATCAGAGGACACACTGTTAAAGAGCTAACATAACCTTCCCTATTTTCAGAAGAGGGTTAACAATAGCTAACCTTTCAAACATTATTGCTTACTCTGAGCCAGAGATCAAATACAGCGGAAAATACAAAGGTGTGACATATGGTTCCCACAGTCCCCAAGGACATTTCAAAGTACCTAATGTGCAGCAGAAAATTACAAGTATTCCAAGAAGCCTGAGTTTAGAAGAGAGTACCTCCAAGCTAAAACTGGAGATGGGTCAGGGGAGTGAAAGCTGTAAAGTGATAACTTCCTAAAGGATATGCACAGATAGGAAAGGGCAGGGACTCTTAGAAGAAAATAAGGATAGAAAAACTATAAGCCTCAGAGCATCCTTTCAACTACTTCAGAGAAGAGAGCACATGAAAAAAGCTGTACCTTTATTTACCTAAAGTAAAAATTCAGACAATAGTGGGGGCCTCGTTGGTGGAGCAAGGGATTAAGTCTCAGCACTATCAGCCAACCACCTCTGCATGAGTTTGATTCCCACTAGGGAGAAAACCCACACGGCGAGGCTGGCCTCCCCTATCTTGTATGCTGCTCCCCTTAGCAGTGCATTTCAGTAGATCTGCCTGTTCTGCTCCCCACTCTGCCTCTGGTGAGTCCTCTCACACCCCCATACCTCTGGCCTATACCCCAGTTCTTGTATGCATAAATAAAAATAAATCTATTTTAAAAATTCAGACACTTTAAGTGTAATAATTTATAATCAAATAGAGAAATTACTAAAGTGCTAGAATGTAACACATTTCTCTCACTCTCTCTAACACACACACACCCCCCTATACAGAAAGAAATTTTTGTTTGTTTCTATCTTAGTCATGAGGGGAAATTTTAAACCACAGCTTCATAAGTTTTCAACTATCACAGATTCCTTTTAGGCTGTCAGTGTACTACTATGTCAGTGTATCTGGCATTTTATTCTAAAACCCACAAATGCAATGATAATGTGACCAGCTGCAGCTCTCTTCCTGGATTTCAGAATCTCTGAGTGTCCACACACTTGAAGCGCTGTATAACTTTAACAAAAGACTGGCAATTGGCCAAGAAACTGTTACCACAGTGAATATTCCCCAAGGTTCAAGATGGGCCATTTAATTTCAATTCGGTCACGGAACGTCATGTACTCTGGCAAACTATGCCAATATAAAACAAATTAAATTCAAATTCTAGTTAATAAAGGTATTCCTCCAAAATTCAAAATATAAAATCATTAAAGTATATCTCCTAAAGAGCCCTATGAATATAATTCTATTCCATTAAGAGGATACTAAAATTTCCACAAAGAGTTTCTATTTCTTCATAATCTTACCAATACCAAGAAAACCCACTGCAAAGTTACAGCATACAAAGATTTCATTGTATTTCCAAATTTCCCAATTAAGCATTTCATGCACATTGCTAACTGAAAATCAAGAAGGAATATTCTCAACAACTGGTGCATTTATGACTTGTAAGATCAGTAACTCAAGAATGACCTTAATTTCTTCTATCTAAAGAGATACTCACCACCTTACAAAAACATGGTTCTGTCAATTAGGTAGCTATATCATACTAGCATGAATATCTGTTGAGGGAGAGGGGGAAAAACCAATGAGAAACTAACAGCCAGCTAATGCTTACTTTCAAAAGAAGAGGGTTTTATAAGCACAAGCAACAATCAACTGAGCACTAGCCCTTCAGTGAAAATCTTGGGAAGATTTTCATTTTTACTGCAGTCTTCATCTGCTTCTAACTTCCGTCTCTTCCAACCTGCATATTTTTCACACAAAGGATTACTGAAGTAGTAGTGATCGGATAAGTAAACTTTAAGATGTCCTATTCAACAGCCACAGTTTAATGATGTCATTCTGTAACAATTTTAAAGACTTGAAAAGCCACTAAGATTTTTTTCTTCCTTTTGACGGGTATCTTTCTTTAGTACAGTTATCCACAAAGGTAGATGTAGAAAAGGGGGGACGGGGAGGACTGACAAAGGGAAACAGTGAAGAAAATATACAAACATAGTAAGGAATATAATTTCCAGAAAATATGAACTCACCAGAATGTACTGTAGCTACTACAATCCATACAAACTGTGTGCTGAGCTTTCTCTTGCTTTTCAGATTTCTTATGGTTGGTTAAGGGTATTTGTGCATCTTCATAATGTTTTTTTGCATGGCCATTCACATACCTTAAAAAAATATATATAGGTTTATTTTAATCTGTCTGTAAAATAAAGTGGATGATAAAATTAGATGTTAAATCAGAATGAAAAAAAATTCCTCCTTTACACACATTCAATCATTTAGTGATTTATTAAGCTGAATACTTAAAATATGCTCCCTTTTTTGCAATCAAATATGACAGTCAAGTTTTAATTATACATAAGCCTAGGGGCAGGCAAGAAAAGGCATTATCTATGCAAATCAGCTTCAATAGCACTGATACTAGCACTTATCAACTCTTTTCCTACAGTTTTTTTCCTTCTATAAGCTCTTCTCAGACTCCTAGCACCAACCTAGGCCATTAAACACAAGCTCTGTAAACTTAACCACTTAATAAATAACCACTTCCCATAGGACCACAGGTTCTGCCTGGATTGCTGCTGGATGTAAAACATGAGTAGGTATGGAAAAACAGGATGATCTTCTCTCTTCCTCATCAATATGGCTTTAGATTTTTTATTTGAAAAATAAAAACTGAAAAAAAAAGCTGAAAAACAAGCTCCACTCTTAAGGAAACACATTTGTTTAGAAATGATCCAAACAAAATGTAAAGCATCTTCAGCTTATATAACCGTTATTTCTCTATATGAGTAAGGATAATCAAAGGGTGACTATGTATTTACAAAATCTTTGTAACACTTTGCAACTCAGATTTAGTAAAACACTGTATTAGGGAGAGGAAATGAAACTGAAACTGAAATAAGGTTCATATGTACATGTGTGCAACCAAAATCACCTATACCTTCTCAGGGCTGTAACTGACTGCTACTGCGAAGAAGAGCTCCTAGAAAGCAGTCAGCCGGGAGAACACAAAGCTGAACTGAAAATCAAGAATATTCAAAACAAATTTCGGTTAAATGGCACAAACTAAACATGCTCAGAGAGTAGCCATGGTCTTTGTCATGAGGCGCCTTAGCTGTACCAGAGGCAATACTTACCTTGGGAAAGAGGAAAGTTGTGGAAAGTAGAGAGGTTTCAACATCAAGCCCAGTCTCCATACCCTAGGGAATTTGGAAGCACTTGAAGCACTACTAACCTCAACTCAGAATCTGATTATGTATCCCCTCCCCCAGTTTTTCATTGTTGTTATTTCAGTCCATAATTAAAATAAATCTTAAAATAAGATGATTAGAATATAAGCCTCAGAAGTGGAGTGTCCAGGACCTAAAGTAGACTTTGTCACATGCTAGCCACGTGAGCTGGGGTGAGTTACTTCTCTATTCTTGCTTTCTTAACTGTAAAATGGAAATAATAGTACTTGCACCTTATGGGTTGTTGGGTGATTGAATTAAATAATCCATGGTTCAGGTTGCATGAATAAATGAATGCATGCTAGTAATTACTTTGTTTGCATTTTTCATTATATGCTTAACTACTATTTAATCAGATTCCAAACATCATAATAGCTTAGAAAGTTGTCATATTAAGCACATACTTCAAGATAATACATTGCATAGGTGGAGAAACACCTAATATTTAACTGAAAGGTAAATTTCAAGATATATTCAATATCTAATTCAATTTCCTACATTTATATACATATACTATGCCATAGAAAGCAACAGTATGTTTATAATGAGTTCAGGATCAAAGAAAAGGCAATACTGAACAATAAACCACTACCATTTTCAAATTTTTGAAACTGATCATCTGTAGATAGTACATATAGTTCATTTAGTTACCACACTATCGTCTCCAAATACACTAGATGTTTAAGTTGTTAATATAAATGTCAGTGATAAAGAAATACACTATAGCTGATGTTAAGATTAGCAATGTTTTGGCTAATAACTTAAATACATCAGTCGGAAGCTAACAGTTATAGAAAACTGTCTAAATACAGTTATAGGTAACATGAAAATAAGTATTTCTTATCTAGTTTTAGATTTTAACTAGACAATCTGACCTAAAAATCGAAAGTGTTAATATGTATGTCACAGATTTCTAACAATAATCACAAGTTTTTTTAAAACATGTAAATGGGATAGTGTCATGAAGACCAATAGAGTATTTAGCTAAAATAGGATACTGACTGATAAATTATGTTTCTTAGTTGAAAGAAAATTATACTCAAGACTTCTCAGCAGATAAGTGATCTAAAATTACTGAAAAATCAGAATACTTGGCAATCAACACCTAGGATTACATAATAAAAATTAGCCAAACAGCTGCATAAAATAAAGATCTAAAAGCAGGCTATTTTCATTATCTATTTAATCTGTTTAATCATATTCCTCTGAAATTATATCAAATTTCTAAATTTAGGATTGCTTAACATAGAAGATAGATTGCCAGCAGCATCTAGAAATTTTTCAATTTATTTTTCCAAAAACTTAAGAATTGTTTGTTGCTCAATATTAAGAATATTATTATCTCTAACTCTTGAGAGTTTGTCAGGTCTTTTTGTTAGCCTATGACCTTTAAGATTTAGGTTGTAGAGCACTATGAGACATGGAGAAAAGAACTATACAAATTTTATTGCATTATAATTCTCACCTCTCAAAATCTAGGAGAGGAATCTGTCTCTTCAAATGTCGAATTTAAGTGCTTCTACTTTTCTTCTTTAAAAAAAATTTGTTATCTGTACAAAGTATTTTCAGGTTCCCCAAATCCTAGAGATTTCAAAACCACAACAGCCATAATTAAGATAAGTAGTTAACATTTTCCAAAGGTACTATTAAGTGTATGTGGAAAAAATACTCAATTCCAGGACTCAAAATGTGAAAAATCAAAATTTAACTGAACAAAGGTACTCTCTTCATGTAATTAGGCTTAAAAACAACAATGGGGAAGTAGTTCTAATAAATACACTGTAGATTTCAGCCTGTGTGACTTAGTATGATTTTCTAGCTCTTTGCTGCTAAGCTATTAACTTCTGAAGTAAATTCAACATGGATATTCTATTAAAAAAGCAAGAGAAATAAATGTGCTACTACCTTAGTTAAAAAACAAAAACACAAAAGTTGATATTTGAGTTTAGAAGTCTTACTAAAGTATTTAAGTAACATCATTTTGAATCCAAGAACTGGGAGGAAACCCTCAGATTTGAATTGGGATAGTGGTGGGGGTGGGGGATGGGTAAAGTCCCTTGAAAGCAAAAATGTCTCAACATTTGATATTACTGAGACAGCAATTAATAATGAACTACAAGTGAGACTATTTTCAAGAGAATTTCTTTACCAGTCAATATTTTAGCAATTTTGTTTTGTTTTCAGAATAATGATGTATTATCTGGGATTTGATTCACACCAGTAAAGGTAGGGATGGCATAGGTAATAGGTTAGAATGGCCCGGTATTGATAACTGTTGAGGCTGGTGATAAAAATATGTAGTTCAATGACATTCTGTAATTTTGTGTATACTTAAATTTAACCTATGAAGGATTAAAAAAACAACATAAAGAATACTTTCATTTTGAGATTAGAAAGCTCCCTTATTTCATCTTTTCAATTGAATATAACTAGTCTTAATCATTAAAAGTCTAAATGTCAATATAAAGAATTTTGCCTCCTATATTTTTGTTTTACCACTCAACAAAGGCTTTCTGAGTGAGAAACCCTACAGAGACTGGGACTATACAGTATGGTAAGCAATTGTGCTATATAAATCCAAACCAATAAAACTTTGACATAAGGCTTAAAAGCAATTTGAAAAAAGCAAGTAAGGTAGTGATGTAGTAAGTATGTCACCTACCTTCCACAGTGGACACTTGAACAAGTCAAACAGACCCAGGGGCTTTTGTTGGACCGGCACACTAATAAAAAGAAAAACAGACAGTATACCAATTGTATCATGTTATTTCCAAATTTCTCCCCTAATCTGTAATACCATATTCTATGATCATAAGTTATAAATGCCATAGTTGCTCAAGTGTGCTGAAATCACAAATTACTACTTTGTGAGTGCATTTACACAAAATGGCTCCCTACTTAGTTATATTGAAAAGAATTTAAATACATGTCCACAACAGAGGCTCATTTTCATTGTTGACTTAAATAGTTTAACCACAAGTTAAACACACATACACTTCTCCCTATACAGCCTTACTTGTACTATAGCCTCCACGTCCATTTTCTCATTAAAAAAAAATTTTTAAGGGGCCTTCCTGATGGCCCAATGGGTTAAGCAATAAACTATGAAGCAAAATGCAGCCACTGCAGCATGACTTCAATCCCTGCTGCCAGCCGGGGAGGTGACCCACATGGTCACCTCTCCTGCCTTGTCCTCTGCTCCCCTCAGCAGCGTATTTCAGTAGATCCACCTGCTCTGCTCTTCACTCTCTTTGGTGAAGCCTCTTACCCCTCGCACCTCTGGTCTGTACCCCAGTTCTTGTATGCATAAATAAATCTTTAAAAGAATTTTAAGTTTAATTTTTAATCACGTGTTTGCCATGCAGACCACATATTACAAACAGACAACCATTTCCATTTATTTAATGAGAGGCATAACTTAGGAAACAATAAGATATCAAGTCCACTTTTTCCCAAATTAATTTATCAGTTATATAAAACATAACTAAATATGACACATGCATACAATTCTTGCTGGGGGGGGGTGTAATAAAGACATTAGTTATTTTAGATTAAATGTCACAGGGGCAGGGAGGCCAGAGGGGTCTGGAAAGTTTTTTAAATATTGTTTATAATTTTGCTTGCTATCCACTCATTCATATTTTTTTTTTAAAAAAAGCCCATTAAACACAATGATTTTCAAAAGGGAAGGGATTAAAAACAATAACACTTTACTCAGGCAGACATATCTGCATTAGGGTAGAGCTAGAAGGACAAAGAACGTGTTTTGAGAAAAGCAGATGCACAGGTACCCCTTATTACAACCCCTTAGGAATTACTACTCAGCCTCTGAGGAGTATGGGATGAACACCAAAGAACCACCATGTACTAAGAATTATAATGAATCTGCTCCCTGGCACATAGTAGGTGCTCAATAAACATTCATTGAAGGAAAGTTCAAATTTCTTAGTGCACAGTACACAGTTCTTCTAAGATCTGGGCCCTACTCCACTGTTCTTGCCCTAATATTCAAACGAACTTACTCATTAAGAAAAATTCACCAAAACTGGAAATAAATTGAATCAAGAACTGTAAATCCTTCCTATATGTCAGAAACCCTGTTTATTATGTCCTTCTATAATATTTAATTACACTGCCATTGTTTCACCTGCTGCTACTCTCACTATAGGAACCAAATTCTATAAAATTATAGGTGAATTTGTAGATTTTTATATGGTAGAGATAATTTCTGTCCAGCAAGCACTATGGTTTTAATATTCTGTATGATACTGAACAATTTCATATGTAGTGTAACAATTTATTTCAATGCTGCTTCAGTGTCTACCTACACTCAACTGAAATGCTCTCGGAATCAACTTCACTTCTTGATGGTTCCCTCACTAAAGAGCTGAAAATTCTTCAACGTAAGTTCACTCTATATTTGTATCAGAGCAGAGATGACAGAATTGGAGAACAGAGTGATATGCTGCCCAGCACAGGTGTCCAACTACTTTTGAATTGAAAGCTCTGAGTGGTAAATAATCTCCTCCCAGGTAGCCAAAGGCCCTACCTTTCCTTGATGCATTCACAACTTTACATTAACTGCCAAGGCCATCCTGAAGGCATTTGGGTTTTTTACTCAACTGGTCCAATTTTGTTAGATGTGCATCTAAGACAGAAAGGACAGGAAAGAATATCTGCTAGCCGGTTACGAACATTTACTTTAGGTAGGTACGAAAGGGGAGAATGTTGACTGTATTTCTTCACTCCTGTGATACTTGGTTTATCACAAGAATATGATGTTTTTATAGTTTGGAAAGAAAGAACTTTTTGAAAGAGAATAAATTAGAACACAGCTTGTGTTTGGGGGGTTTAACTTTTATATATTACAATGTTTGCTTTCTTTTCTCAGGTGTAGTCCCCATAGAATTTCTATCACCACTTCACCTGTGTACCATCACCATAGTCCCTTGTGCCCTTCCCACTTTTTTTAAGGTTTATTTATGCATATAAAAACTGAGGTGCAGGCCAGAGGTGCAGAGGGATGAGAGGAGTCACCAGAGACAAAGTGTGGAACAGAACAGGCAGAGTGGGGAACTGAAACACTGTTGATGGGAGTAGCGGGCTGGACAGGAGAAGTCTGCCCCCACCATATGGGTCACCTCCTGGGCCAGGGATCAAATTCAAGCTGCAATGACTACAGATAGTTTGTTGTTTTGTTTTTTTTAAGATTTTTATTTATGCACAGCTTTTAGTGGCACATACCTTAACCCCTTGAGCCACAAGGGAGGCAGCCTCATTCTGACCCCTTTTCCTCCCCCTCCCCTGCAGAAGGTCTCTGATTTGTAGTCGTCTATTTTTGTTGTGTTGTGGTTTTTCTTCCATGGTGGTGGTTGGCCTTTCTTCCCCCTTGATCCTCTATATGCCACCTATAAGTGAAACCATCCAGTATTGTTCTTTTTCCTTTTGTTTCACTGAGCATAACACCTTCAAGCTCCATCCATTTGCTGCAAATGACAATCTTTATTTGATTGTTTAATATATTCCATTGTGTATATGTACCACAGCTTCTTGATCCAGTCTTCTATTTTTGGGCCATTTGGGTTAATTCCAAGTCTTACCTATTATAAACAGTGCTGCAATAAACATAGAGGTACAGGTATTCTTTTGAATTGATGTTTCTGTGTCCTTTGGCAGATCCCTAGGAGTGGAATTGTTGGGTCATATGGTAACTCCATTTTTAGTAGTGTGAGGTACCTCTATACAGCTTTCCATTGTGACTGGACCAGTTTGCATTCCCACCAGCAGTGTAGGAGGACTGAAAAACTATCAATATTATCGTTTTGTTCTTCTAGCAGATCTTTTCCTCTTAGTAAATGCTAAGAAATATTGTAACTCAATCGGGGGGAAGAACTGAGTCTAATATTAATCTGAAATAAATCATGTTGCAAAGTAAGTTTAGTTTTTAACTATCTAGTTTATGTGGTTTTTTTTTTTTTAAACTATGGAAGATTTTTGTCCCTCTTTTAAATGAAGAAAAAATCTCAAGCAAAAAAATCACTGGTACTGGGCCTCCTTGATGGCACAAGGGGTTAAGCACTGCACTATGAAGCATTCGCAGCCACTGCAACACGAGTTTAATCCCTGGCTATAGAGGTGATCCACATGGCGCAGAAACCTTTCCTGTCTCACCTGTTGCTCCCCTCAACAGCGTAGTTCAGTCAATCTGCCTGTCCTGTTCCCCACTCTGTCTCTGGTGAATCCTCTCACACCCCTCCCCACAACTCTGGCCTGTACCCCAATTCTTGTATGCATAAATCTTTAAAAAAAATCACTGTACTTTAATGTTTCCACCTGTTCTTCCCCCTAAAAGTTGTAAACATACATACTCAACTTTCAATTATCTAATTTTTCTACAATCAGTATACCAAACATATTTCATGTTATTAAAGGTAAAACAGTATATTCTAAATGTAGTCAAAGTTTTAAATTTTTTTCTCAGATTTTAAAAAGTAGTATTAAGTCAAAGAAGGACTATTTCCTAGGTAGAGGGGCTCATTTCTTACAATGTTACACTTGGTCACAGGAAGGTTGTTGGATCTTAGAGTCTTGTCTTCTTTCACTCAGATTATAACATTTCTTCAAAGTTATTCTCTCCCCCAGCAATCTCTTCAATTTGCCTAGCTTGCTCCTATTTATTCCAACCACAAGCTCTTAGTCCCTGGGCATCTCAGTCAAGAGGATGGTGCTAACTAGGCTCCCTCCACTATGCACCAACTATAGCATCAGAACCTCCTCTGGCCCTAATTTCACCTCAGTCACAAGTTCTGCAAGCTGGCAGGAAGGCCCCATTGGAGGAGTTGAGAATCTTGATGCTGTCCTAATCTAGGGTCATTCTCCAGAAGTTAAAAGCTATAACATGTTCACAGAGGAGAAGGGTGAAGGAGTCCCAACATCTAAAGAATGCCTCAGACTCATGTCTTCTTAAAGTCCCTCAAAGTTTTTGAACTCTCTTGGAAACAAGGAGGTGAGAACTGACAGGACACAGAGGCAGAGGAAAGGCATCTAAGTGATCTACAGACTAAAGTGGTTTTACTCACTATGATCCTGTGAAGAGACTAGTAGTGTGTTCCTTTATCAAGAGATAAAGAAGGGCAAAAAACTAGAGTGCACTTAAAGGAGCCTATTTAAACATGAATGTTTTCAGGTTTTGTTCAGGAGACAAGGGGTCCTTAAAACAAAATGGCGTCCACACTGATTAAAATGTTCTTTCTGGGCCTCCCTGGTGGCGCAGTGAGTTAAGCAACGCACTATGAAGCAAACCGCAGCCACTGCAGCACAAGTTCGATCCCTGCTGCCGGCCAGGGAGGGGACCCACATGGCGTGGCAGACCTCTCCTGCTGTGCCCGCTGCTCCCCTCAGCAGTGTACTTCCGTTGATCTGCCTGTTCTGCTCCGGCTCTCTGTGGTGAATCCTCTTACCCCCACACCTCTGGCTTGTACCCCAGTGCTTGTATGCATAAATAAATAAATCTTTAAAAAAAAAATGTTCTTTCTACATAACCACTGAGCTTTAATACCTTTAGTTTTTAATGTAGGGTACAGACATACACACACACGTACACAAACATCAGGACTTTTGTGAAGCGTGTGTGTACTTGTGCATACATATTTGATATTCAAGCTCTGTAACAATTCTGGAATCCAAACTTTGTTTTTTAATAACATATCATGCACTATACTACTTATAGTATAACTTGTAGCTGTTGCTACACACTAAAATTGTTCAATCACAACACTAATAAGCAAGCCATTTATAGTGCATCCATTATTCAATAGTTGCTTTAGTCTATAAACAGACTATCTTCTTAAGAATTCAGTAAGGTGAGGATTCCCAGCTCTACCACCCACCACTAAAACTGAGAAAAATCACTAATATTCTGGGTCTTTCCTTGTAAAATGAAGACAAGGTGATCAGCATGTCCCTTTTAATTATAAAATTTGTGAAAGAACATGAAAGGACAAAAAAATCGATCAAGCAATCAAGCAATCATGTCATCCTTCTCTATAAATTCTTCCAATTCCACTCTTAATTTTCTTAAAGGCTTAAGAATAAGATTACTAATGTAATATAATTTTCTAAACAAACGGTTTTCAGCTTTTTTGAAGTGGGCCACTCCCCACCATTCTGAGGGGCAAACATCTTCATACCACACCCATCAGTAACAGCAAGTTACTGCAACAGTGTGGACCAAAGTGTGTGGAATCACTGTTCAAAAACATTACAGAGGGCCCTCCCTGGTGGCGCAGTGGGTTAAGCAACGCACTATGAAGCAAACTACAGCCAAGTTCAATCCCTGCCACTGGCTGGGGAGGGGACCCACATGGTGCAGCAGACCTCTCCTGCCTCACCCGCTGCTCCCCTCAGGAGTGTATTTCGGTTGATCTGCCTGTTCTGCTCCCCACTCTGTCTGGTGGATTCTCTCACCCCCCACACCTCTGGCCTGTACCCCAGCTCTTGTACGCATAAATAAATAAATCTTTAAAAAAAAAACACATTAAAGACGAACATGCTGCCACCACAGGAAAACTCAGAAGATACCTCCCATCACACACACAAGAAAGTGTCAGATTCTTAAAAATATTTGCAACCCATAAAAAAACACTCATGTTTCTTAAAAGCAAGTTCGTTTTTGTCTAGTTATTATTTACCAAGTAAATACTGTGTGCCTAACTCTAGTGCAACCACTTCATGAGTATCACCTATTTAACTAATCCAAGGAGGTATGTACTATTATCTTACCTGCTTTATAGATAAGGAAGTTTAGGCACAAAGAAGCTATGTAACTTGTTAATATACTAAACAACAGAACTAGAAACTCAAAATCAGAGAGCATTTAAAAGCATGGACTTCTGCAAAACAGTAAATACAGAGATTGTCATTTTTGTTGTCAAAAGATTCCATACAGTATGTTTTTGCATATATATTATATACCTGTACATATTTTTTTTAAGTTTGGAAGAGTCTATAGTAACTGTTAACAGTTACATAAAAGGAATGGGGTGGAGGTCTGAAACTATATGGACCTACTTTCAGTTTCACCTATTTTTCAAATTTTTTTAGAGCATTACTTCTTTTATAGTAAAAATAAATTTTAAGTGCTTTAAATTCAAAGATACTAGTATTATACAGTTGCCCTAATAAAATGGGCTTACTCAAGATTATTAAATGTGAGTACTATGATGGGTCAAAATCTAAAATTCTAGATTTATAACATGATCAATGAAAACAAAATTTTTGCAACTATTATTCAAAACACACTCATACCATTAAAGCGTCAATAGTAAAAGTATTATTCCTCTTGAAATCGAAGGATAGGGCAGCCCTATAATAAAAATTCTGTATACATATATAGTTTAGTACCTATAAGCAGAAATATATTCTAGCACATATAAGTAGATATATATTTCAGGACTAACTCAACTTGCCTTCCAACTGATATTTTTAGATGTTTACGAGCAAGGCATATAATATTCTTTATATCATAAATGCTCGCTGTACCATATGCTCACAAGCCTATTCTATGTAAAAAGCTCTGAAGTCTCATACCTTCAACTTGAATTCTTTGAACTTACTAGGGGATGGAGTCACATAATGAGAACAGGAACTAAACTATAATGTGTTCCAGAAAAAAAAGCAATCTGTCAAAGATAACAAAGCAACTTGAGAGCAGCCAAAATCACTGTCCATTGCCCACTCCTCCACCCCAATGCTATTCATTCTGGGGTTGGGAACTAGGCTCTCAGGGAAAAGAGAAACAGAAAGGTTCTCTTAAAAACCAACACAAGGTGCCAGGACCAAAGAAGTACCTACCCTAAGACAGAGTTTGAGAGACCAAGCATTAGCACCAAAGGGCTCACAAGTGACAAGCTAGAACTCAAGGCCAAAATCACAAAACAGAGGATTTAGGGAAGGCAGGGAAGGTAATTATGAAGCAGTTATCTTTGGCTGCCTTTCTTCTCTCTCCCATGAGAATATTTTCCACCTTCCTCCTCTGGCAGTTTTTTACTGCCTCAGACCCATTTTTAGTCAAAGTGTTTGCTGGTCAAGTCAGGTCAGTTCAGTATTTCTCATAACCCTTCTCTCCTTCTGTTTAATAGTCGTGCGGATACCACAAATTTTTTGACACGCCTCCCACTGAGAGGTAGGGCTATGACACCATGGCTGATGGGGGGGTTGGAGGTGTCTGGAGACAGAGACTAAGACCACAGAATACAAAGATAAGAGATATGTGAGTTAAGAAATCATCTTGGAAGAGGATACTCCAGCCCCAGGATTCCAGCTGGCAAAATGCTATACAAGTTATTTTTTTACTTCCTTACCCCACTAATCATAAGCAAAATAAAATGGTTGTTTTCTATCACTAAAATATAGGATGGTTTGTGCTCATGAAACAACAGATTAATCAGAATAGCACTCGTACAAGGAGAGCCATCAGTGATGTAGCAGCCATCACTCATCCCTGCCAAACAACTCACCAGAACATCTGATACTGATGGTTAGCACAAGTGCGGATGGGAATCTTCAAGAGGTTCTACCCAGTAGGCGTCGAAACTATCTAAAGCCTCTACTCTCCCTCTATAATAACGGCAGTAAGAAAGCAAAGACGTGGCAGTCTAGCCTCAACCAGACTGCGAGGATCCTTGGGACTGGTTCTTTCGATGTCCCACTGATAATTTAATGACTCAAATCCAGCTGTGCTATTTCTACCATAAGAAAACCTAATTCTTTTTTTTTTCTTCCTCCCCTGACTCCATTTTACAGAGTAAGTTTAAGGTGTACAGCATAGTAACATCCATCATCTCATATAAATCTCAAAGAAAAAGAAAAAAATGTTTTCTCCTGTAATGGAACTCTTTGGATCTGCTATCTTGACAACTTTTAATACACAGTAGAGCAGTGTTAACTACAGTAATTCTTTCTTGAACATAAACGTCATTACTAATGTTGCCCTATGATTTAAAAACAACTTTCAAAATCTGAAAAGCACTATTCCCATAGCAATCTCAAATTTTGGGTCAAGATCCTTAACAAAGTGTCACTGGCAGTTTGTAGGAATCCCTTATTTCTTTCCATTAAAAAGCCACAAAGCTTTAATCTCATCCCTTTTGCCTCTGGGTGATGTTCTTTAATAAGCATTCTGGGAAATTTCAAGATTTTGCTGATGGTTGGAGCTGAGAAACTATGAATAATTAAGATGTGAGACCATCCTACTTGATCCCTTTCAGTTTTATTGCTATACCTAAAGAGTTCTGACATACTGCTCAGCCAGCCTGTCTTAATCTCGATCATATCTAGAAATGCTTGAGCCCATGCCCTTGTAGCTGACTCAGGAGTCCACATCATAACCAGAATATTTTGATTTCTGCAGAAGTACTCATACTTTTCTCTTGCAAGCTGTTCAATGACCAGCACAGAGGAGGAGGTAGGGGAAGGGCACAGTAATGGAAAGAACTCTGCTCTACATCATCTAAGTTAAACTAGGCAGAGGCCTGATCACCTGTCCTTGACCCCTGCCCTGCCGAAGAACTCCTTTCTTCTTTAACCAAAAAATATACTAAAGGACTGGGTTACCCTCACAGAAACTGAATCTATTCTGTAGACTCAAAATAAACATGGTAGAGGTCATGTGATATAATGAAGCGAACATGGGTTTCAAAACCAAGAGCCTTGGGGCCTCCCTGGTGGTGCAGTGGGTTAAGCAATGCACTATGAGCAAACCACAGCCACTGCAGCACGAGTTCGATCCCAGACAGGGAGGGGACCCACATGGCGCAGCAGACCTCTCCTGCCTCGCCCGCTGCTGCCCTAGGCAGTGTGTTTCAGTCAGTCTGCCTGTTCTGCTCCCCGCTCTGTCTGGTGAATCCTCTCACCTCCCTGGACTCTGGCCTGTACCCCAGCTCTTGCATAAATAAATAAATCTTTAAAAAAAAAAAAGAGCCTTATGTTTATATTCTAGCTTTACCATTCTTTCATTCTATGACCTTAAGCAGCAGACTGCTTGCTCACCTATACAACTGAACAAATATAACCTATTTCACATGATCACGGTAAGGATTTCATGAGACAAACCATATAAAATGCACAACTAAGGGCCTAACAGAAAACATACAGTGATTGTCAGTTACTTTCACTTAAACATAAATTAAGAAGAATTAATGTGGGCTGTTATTACATAATATGGCTAACATATGGTTAACAGATGTGCACATAATACCATAACTACTAATTTTCAGTGTCCTTCCTTCTAGTATATAGTCATTAAAAGGAACTGCAGCTGTGTACTTCAGTTGATCTGCCTGTTCTGCTCCCCACTCTGTCTCTGGTGAATCCTCTCACCTCCCACGACTCTGGCCTATACCCCAGCTCGTGTGCATAAATAAATAAATCTTTTTTTAAAAAAAAAGGAACGGCAGCTAAGAATTCCTTTTCAGGGCCCTCCCTGGTGGCACAGTGGGTTAAGCAGCACACTATGAAGCAAACCTCAGCCACTGTAGCATGAGTTCGATCCCTGCCACCAGCCAGGGAGGGGCCACACATGGTATAGCAGACCTATCTGCCTCTACAGTATGTTTCAGTCAGTCTGCCTGTTATGCTCTCCACTCTATCTGGTGAGTCCCTTCACCTCCCTGGCTCCAGCCTGTATGCCAGCTCTTGTATGCATAAATAAATAAATAATAAAAAAAGAATTCCTTTTCACATAAAAATTCTAAATACTTAAAATCAGCAAAAAATCCCTCTGAAACTTTTCCTATATTTGACCTAAAATTATGTTCAAAATATCAAAAGAATGAGATAAAAACACTCAACTTTAGTAAGCTTATTTCAGAGTTGATATATATATATCAAATATATATTTTGATTTATATTTCTGACACAGGTTAGTGTCAGAAAAAAAAAATTTTACCAAGCTCAGAGGTATTCAGGAAAATTATGGTTCACTATCTAATTGATTAAAATGTATTTTTATGTCTACTTCATTTAGTTCACTACAAATATACCTTCAGTATCACAATGAATGAAAATTTGAAAGTTCACACTAAGACCATTAAGAGTCTATGCTTTTACAAGGGACTGAGCTGATGGTGCACAGGTGAAATGGTGGTGGGAATGCCATGGGGACTACAAATAATGTCAAATATAATTAAATAAGTCTAATTTTTAAAAAAGTCTATGCTTTTAATGTGAATTTATTTGTACTCCAATATCTAATACAATGAAATTATAAGCCAAATCATTTAAAAATGCATTTTAATTTCTAATGTTTTAGCAAATAAGTAAATAGGGACATTTCAGATCATACCAGATTTAAGATATGGTAATCATCTTATTTTGATGAACTTGTAGGTTTAATAAACTTTTACCCTAAATAACCCAATGCTCCCTTAATCCACATTCTTCTTTAAGGGACAATATTCTTGACTTGAAAAGGTTAACCTTGAGACTGGTGCATGTCAGGGTATGCACCAAAACTTTCAACACCTGTAAGTCACATTCAAAAAGCTCAAGTGGCTTCTCAAGATGACCAGTGATGTGCCAGGAGGATCCAACCATGCCCAGGCTGAGGGGAATCATAATGCCCACACATATGTAATCCACTAGGGTAGGTAGCAAGCTATACTAGCCACCTTTTACATGGCTATTTAGCAACGCAGGAGGAGGGTTCCTTCTACCCCAATGCCCACTTGTTGGAAAAAAGACTAGAAGGATTTAACTACCTGAGAGGGCCAGCAGCAGTATCTGGGAATATGAGACACCACTTCTATGAGAATCTGCATTTATAATACCCATTATTGCTCTAAGGTATACCAAAGCAAAGAGATACCCAAACTCTTATTTCTGTTCACACAACTGTCTTGTCTTTCTGCTGTTCTATAACCCCAAGGAGCAGTCAACAAACAATACAATGCAAAGAAACCTAATGTGACTAAATTTAAAGAGAGAAGTGCAAGAAATGGGGTTCTGAGCATTCAGGTGGCAAAACAGCATTGATGAGTAAATACAAAGACCCTAGACCCAGAGTGTAAGATTAGCTACTACTTGACTTTAAAAAAGGTTCCAAGGCAACTTCTGGCTCTCTGATTTCAAGGTCTGTCAGACAGAAAAATAAATACAATTAAGTATCACTTCAACAGTCTTGAAGACATTTGTAAGACAACAGGAGATGAGAAGATAGGAGCAGGCAAAATGGCTTTAAGAATTATAAAGTCAGGGGCCTCCCTGGTGGTGCAGTGGGTTAAGCAATGCACTATGAAGCAAACCGCAGCCGCTGCAGCACGAGTTCGATCCCTGCTGCCGGCCAGGGGGGGGACTCACATGGCACAGCAGACCTCTCCTGCTGTGCCCACTGCTCCCCTCAGCAGTGTAGTTCTGTTGATCTGCCTGTTCTGCTCCCTGCTCTCTGTGGTGAATCCTCTCACCCCTCCACACCTCTGGCCTGTACCCCAGTGCTTGTATGCATAAAGAAATAAATCTTTAAAAAAAAAAAAAGAATTATAAAGTCACATATACATTACTGTTCACACAATTAAAAAGTTAAAACTGTTAATCCTCCCTGAAGATATCCAATAATGCAAAAATATATCTGCACAAGACAATTAACTGCAGCACTATTTGTAACTGAAAATACTGGAAACAATCTAAATGCCCAAACACAGAAGACTGCTTAAATTCATTAGTACACGTCCACAAGTGGAGTACTATAAAGCTGTTATAATGATAATGAGGATGACGACAATGATTGTAACAGAAAAGGAAGAGGAAAATTTCTTAAACATACAGTGATACCCAGAATATATTGTTAAATGAAAAAAGCAAAGTCCAAAAGGGCATATTTAGTTTGCTAACCTGTGAAAGGGAAAAAAAATAATAAAACTCATGTATCTGCTTATTTTGACAAAAGAAATGCAGAAGTCAAAATACTTAGTTCTCTACAAGGGGTAGGAAGGAATTAGTAGAAAGATCAGGTAATGACTCTTTTGGTATAGTTTTAACTTTGAAATCATGTTAATGTTTTATATACTCAAAAAATAAAATCAGCAAGGATGAGGTTAAAAAAATCTATTTATTATGAGGTAAATATGGTTTTGTTTCACATGCTGGTCTACACTTTAAATGTGTTATATGGAGTGCCTGCAGAGCAGCAGGGCATCCACAGGAACTTCCTCTGGTCCACCTTCCCCGAGGAACAAAAACACACAGGACTACCCTGCTACCAATGCCTCTGTGGCACAATGGTCAGGAGAGGGGCTTCTCACCTGACCCACAGTCAGCTCCCAGATGTCAGGGAGCTGATGCTGGATGCCCTTGCTCCCACTGCCAAGACATGAAGGGTAGGCCTTGCACCAGCAGCAGACACATAACCTCCTTTTTGGCCTTGAAACTGAACCCACTACAATTGATGTCAAATACATATAAACATATAAAAAATAAACTACTAAAAATCTGGGGGAAAAAAGAAAGAAAATAAAATATGCACAATTATTCACATTACTTTCCCACAATAGAAAACTCTTACCCATTGTTTATTAAAAAAGAAAAAGAAAGAAACTAAGCCCAGGGGACCTTAACCTCTTGCTCCCTCTTTTCTCAGGTTGTAAGGGAAGAAAATGTGCAGAGGTAGGTCCCTCTGTTAAAAAGAGGGACAAGAGGGCTGCAGGTAGGACCAGGGCACCTCCATCCTCCGTGATGAGCATCTGCACCAGGCAAACTGGGCTCTGTCACCACCTCCTGCAGCTGCAGACTTGGGTTCAGGTTTGGCAGGGGTGGAGTAACTGTAGCTGTGAGATAAAATACTTGACCACCAAAACAATCAGTCAGTCAAATGAAAATCAAACATAAACAAATGAACCTGTCAAAAAATAATGTAAGTATTAAAAGAGGCAAACAACTTAAATAACTTTTTTTTTTTTTGACCAGGGGAGTACAAAGACAGGCCCCCCACCACCATAAATTATGCAGTTTGAGTTCCCCACAACTGGGCAATCACAGGGGTCAACATACCTGGAGTATAATGGGGGAGACTCACCTTGGGAAAACCACCTGCATAATCATGGTGTCTCCCCTGCTAGCTAATATTTAAATAACTTTGGAAGGTAGTACTTTCTATATTGTCAGTATACAGACAAAAACAAGTGCCAATAAATAATGAACTAATTATAAGGGGTTTTCTTTGCAAATATATGAATTAGCCACTCTGAAACTACTTCATGAGGAAACATCAGAAAAACTAAACCTGAAGATATTCTATAAAATAACTATTCTGAATGCTTCAAAAACCCCAAGATATGAAAGACAAACACTGAAGAGCTAGTCCAGATTAAAGGACACTAAAAAATTACGACAACCATGTGGATGGGGAACAGAAACAGGAAAATAGCTGTGCAGGATGTTACTAGGACAACTAGAGAAATCTGAATATGGAATGTGCACTAGATAACACTGTTTAATCTCGGTATTAAATATCCTGATTTTGGACGGACAAGGGTCTGATCACAAAAATATACAAAGAACTCATAGGACTCAAGAAAAAAAGGTAAAAAACCCAATCAAAAAATGGGCAGAAGAACTTAAAAGACACTTCTCCAAAGAGGACATACACATGGCCAACAGGCACATGAGAAAATGCTCA
>JAGFMF010011880.1:1404972-1456193 GCA_019455555.1 Galemys pyrenaicus
CTGTTCTGCTCCCCGCTCTGTCTCTGGTGAATCCTCTCACTGCCCTGGACTCTGGCCTGTACCCCAGCTCTTGTATGTATAAATAAATAAATCTTTAAAAAAAAAATATATATATATATATATATGAAGGAACAGAAATCAGAAAAGGATTTTCTTAACAGCAACACTGGAAGACTAAACAATACTTCTATAATTCCTTTTTTTTTTTTAAAGATTTATCTTTAAATAAAGAACTGGGGAAATGGGCCAGAGGTATGGGGGGGTGAGAGGATTCACCAGAGACAGAGTGGGGAGCAGAATAGGCAGATGTACTGAAAGACACTGCTGAGGGGAGCAGCACCCCGCTGTGTGAGTCACTCCCTGGTCAGAGGCAGGAATCGAACTTGTGCTGCAGTGGCTGTGGTTTGCTTCACAGTGCGTTGCTTAACCCACTGCGCCACCAGGGAGGCCCTACCTCTATAATTCTGAGAAAGTTTTTCTAACATTTTCTATTTAGACAAGCAATCAAGTACAAGATTAGAATAAAGACAATAGACCTCTGAAAAGGGAGCTAGATGATGTACTCCAGTAAAACAGTCTAATAAATCAAGAAAAACAGAGTTCAGGAACAAGAGAACAGCAAAGGAATCGTAGGATAAAAACTGTCCAGTAGGCCTAGAGAACAATTAGCTTAAAGGGAAGAGGCTTCTAGGTCTCTAGGTCTTCAGGAAAAAAACAGTACTAAGAGATTATCTATCTGGCTAAACACTTGGAAAATAATATTCACAGATATTTGACAAGTGTATAGGTACATCTGGGAGAAAATGTCTAGAAGCTACAGCAATTTTTAGAAAAAATTAATTCATGGAAAAATAAAATGCTGGACCAAAAAAAAAAAGGAATCCCCATAATTAACACAAACATGTAATCTAATTATAATGGGAACTAGAATCAGAGGGGCAGCTGATGGAAACACTAACATTCTCATTTATAGCTGTAGACGTCAAAAGACAGTACCTAAAAATGGTAATTAAGAAATAACAGCATATCATAGTTTCTCCCATAGTTAAATATGGGAGAGAAAGCCTAAAAGACCTTAAAATGGTTGTCTGTGGATAGTAACACTAGAGTGGAGGGGAGGGGACTGCTTTTCTGTTAAACCTTTTTTACTATGAGAGAACGGGGTATATGTCAAAAACTTAATCTTTAAGCAGTAAAAAAGGATCTTTAAAAGGTAAATTAATTTAAGTCAGCAATTCAGGAAAATGTTCGAATTATTTTTTTTAATTATGTCTAAAATCTATTACACAGCATACAAATTACAATATCACTTTATCAGCTGGACACCAACTGGTTCCCTACATACTGCAAGGCTAATTTGCAGGCCTGATGCTATGTGTCCTCTATTAGAAAATGCAATTTCAAAGCTAGCCAAAATTTGTCATCTATATATTAACAGGTCCAGATACCTACAGAGCCAGAAAAGAGAGGGCATCTGGTCCTGCTGAATCCCCACCCAGAGGCAAACTCTAATTTGTAATGCTGGTCCCCTCACTAGCTCAAGCATTTTACTCTGTTGAAATGGATTTCAGAAATCAGATTTCAACAACAAATGGACACAATGGATATGAAACCACATATTCTCAAAAACAATAATTCGCCACACCAATTTGTTGTTATTCTTTCCCTCCAAACTCAGCATTATTTTGATGAAAAACACACCTAGTGAAGCTATTATGCTATATCTATCTACCATTAGTCAGTCAAATATTGGAACTGTGCCCCT
Source organism: Galemys pyrenaicus (assembly GCA_019455555.1). Lineage (NCBI taxonomy): Eukaryota > Metazoa > Chordata > Mammalia > Eulipotyphla > Talpidae > Galemys > Galemys pyrenaicus. Next base: position 1,406,738 of record JAGFMF010011880.1, read on the forward strand.
CAAATGAGAGCAAAAGATAATGGGGAAAAGGATCTATTACTAAAGCCAAGACCAATTACTAAATCAGAGTCAAAATGGGCAACTTTTGCTTTTGGAAGACCAAATACAAGTAACAACAGAAAAATTAACAGTTTATACTGTTTCAAAAGTAACTTCCCCATGAACCTAATTATATGGAGAATGAACAAAAAAAGCCATGAATCACCTAAGAAAAACTGTGACATCCAATACGTCTATTTATTTAATATAGCAAGATCTGTCTGATGCAATTTCACTCGTTTACCAGCAACCTGAGTAAATGAATCCATGGTTAATAGTAGTGGGATCTTCGAAAGAAATGAATCAAGTCCTAAGTATAAACACCACACAATTATTATTTTGTTTTCTTTTCTTATTTATGCATACAAGAGCTGGTAAAGGCAGATGCGTGGGGGGAGGGGAGAGGTGTGTGAGAGAATTCACCAGAGACAGAGTAGGGGAGCAGAACAGGCAGATCTACTGAAATACACTGCTGAGGGGAGCAGTGGGCCAGGCAGGAGAGGTCTACTGCGCCATGTGGGTTCCCTCCCTGGCCAGGGATCAAACTTGTGCTGCCGGGGCTCCAGAATCCCCATAGCATGGAAGTCCCGCAGCACAGCATGATGCTCAACCTCTTGTACCACCAGGGAGGCCCCTACAATTATTATTTTCAAGCAATAGCAAGTATATGCAATGTAAGAAAAGATTCAAATCTATTAATTCATATGTATTTAAAGGAAGTAATCCTCCCATAAATTAAGGGATTTAAGGACCTCTTAATAGTAAAGATTACTCAGAAAATAGGTTTAAAATCTATGTTGTGTAATTTTTTTCCTAATTTGTTGTTTATATAATAAAGGTTAATATTAAGCACAAAGTGGGAAAAAGTCACACACTTGTATGAACTATGGTGCTGGGAAACGTCTAATTCCTTTAAAATCAATGAGAATTTTTTAAAAAATATTTTTACTTATTTATGCATACAAGATCTGAAGTGTATGCCAGAGGTTGGGAGTTGAGAGGATTCACCAGAGACAGAGCAGGGAACAGAACAGGCAGACTGACTGAAATACACTGCTGAGGGGAGCAGCAGGTGAGACAGGACAGGTCTGCTGCACCATGTGGGTCACCACCTCGCTGACTGGGGACTGAATTTGTACCCCACTGGCTGGATAGCTTGACAGCGCTGAGACTTTAACCCCTGTGCCACCAGGGAGGCCTCAATGGGAATACTTGTGAAGAAACAAAGAAAAAAAATAAACTGGGCACATACCTGTACTCTGCTTAAAGGGCTAAATACCCAGTATTTCAGAAAATAGGCATGTGTAAACCCTGACAGTTGTCCTAATTTAACAAAATTCTAGAGTTTGAATTTTTTTTTTTTTTACAACCAATAGGCACAGTTTTAAAAAGTGAACCATAATGTTCCCAATACTCTAATAATTCAAAGGGAAAAAAGATAAAAGCCTTAAAAAGTATTTGTAAAAAAAAAAAAAAGTATTTGTAAATTAGGCTCTACAAAGATCATACACAAACAAAACACCTGAAATAAATAAAATGAAACTGACACAGTTTCATTTTATTCTTGGAATTAAATTCACATGTTGAGCTCTGGCAACTACTTCATACACTTATGGTAAAGATGAGTCCCTAGATGTTAGAGAGCAATTTCTCCAGTGTTAACATATTTCACTATTAACATCAAAATAAATCATAGAAATTAGAGTTAATCTCAAGTCAAAAGATATTTTACTGTGTGAGGGCCTCCCTAGGGGCACAGGGATTAAAGTCTCAGGGCTATCAAACAATCTAGCTAGCACCAGCTTTCCTGGGCCAGGGAGCTGACCCACATGCTGCTCCCCTCAGCAGTGTATTTCAGTAGATCCACCTGTTCTGTTCCCCACTCTGTCTCTGGTGAATCCTCTCACCTCCCCACAGCACCTCTGGCCTACACTCCAGTTCATATATGCATAAATAAATTTAAAAAAATTTTTTTAAATATATCTTACTGTGTAACACTAAAGTAAAAAATGACTCAATGTGTCAGCTCTGAGTCTCTTTTAAGTTATATAGTTCATATTCGTAAATGTCTATGATACTGGTACACTTCTGTAACATTATCTATCAACTATCCCAGGAAAACATCCTACTGAAAAAATGTTTCCTACAAATTTCAGCACCATCTTCAGAAACAGTCACCAAAATATTACTATCCTAACTGTGCAACAGATGTTCAGGAGACAATAATTTATTGCTTTAAAAAAAATACTTGAGCATGTCTTTCAGGACAACGACTTAAGTTAAAACTGTAAGTGCATTGTCTTATAATCAGTTAAATTAAATATACAGGAATATAACCATTAATAATTAGCCTGTTGTTTCTGATGACAAGATAGTACAAGAACAGTCCATAAAATTTAGGAGTCTTCAGGGTGGGTCAAGGATAAACAAGCAGATTTCTACAAGGCAGTCTTATATCCAGCTAGAACAAAGAAAATGTATCAGGACAGAACATCTACTCAAAATGGAAAACAGCGCACTGATAAGTTATTCAATCCTGGGGTAGAGTACAAAGTCTCCAGATAAAATCTAATTTGTTATAATATGTTTTCAAAGATACAAATGGCTTTATCTTAAAAATAAATCCTCAATTTCCCCCTCAAAGGGGTCTTAAAGATTTAGTTACCTGTATAAATTATAAAGCATTATAAAGCATTTACCCAATACAAACATTTAGACAAGTATAAGCTTTACTTTCCAATCTCCAGATTTAATTTCAACAATTGTTTCCAACATCTGAAATTGCCTTTCTGAGCACATCTGCATTTCATACATCTGGAAACAGCACACATATACCTTTTGTTCCCCCAGTGCATCTTAAGATCTGCTTTAAGCTTTGCAGTCTAAAGACTGTAATTAACTCTTACAAGAAATGCAACTGGAAAATCTTAGAATATAACTAAGTGGAATCAACAAAGTAAAGCGCCAAAAAGCAAAGATTCAAATAACCTCTGAGTTATCAAAGGCAAAAGCAAAAATCTGTGTCTTTTAAGAATTATGTCCCTCCTCCACCCCACCACAAGCCACCTCCAAGAAAAATTTCTTCAACAAGCAACAGAATGAAAAAATGGGAAAGGGTAACAACAGAAGCACATTAAAAAATAGACAAAAAAATAAATAAAAATAAACAGACCAACATAACTAAAAAAAAAGCAACACTCGGATCTAAACTAAAGTAATAGGACTTCCAGCCTACAAAAAATTAGAAGCGAACTGTAACAAAGACATTCAAAAACAGTTGTTTTCTTCTAATCATATTACCAATCTTGTTCCAACCTACCTGCACTTTAATCAATAAACAAGGGAAGGAAGAGTTGATCAAACACAGAATTTTAAAATAAATTATTTTCAAAATGTGGAATTTAAAACATATTTTCAATGCCAAAAATATTCAAAGGAACTATTTCAAGTCTTCCAAACACTCTAAATCCTTTACATTATCAAGCATTAAGTTACTGGATGACCAGGAAAAAAAATGAAGACCCGCTTTTTAAATGGCAAGCTGAGGGCCTCCCTGGTGGCGCAGTGGGTTAAGCAACACACTATGAAGCAGACCGCAGCCACTGCAGCATGAGTTCGATCCCTGCTGCCGGCCAGAGAGGGGACCCACATGGCACAGCAGACCTCTCCTGCTGGGCCCGCTGCTCCCCTCAGCAGTGTACTTCCATTGATCTGCCTGTTCTGCTCCCCGCTCTCTGTGGTGAATCCTCTCACCCCCCCCCCCACCTCTGGCCTGTACCCCAGTGCTTGTATGCATAAATAAATAAATCTTTAAAAAAAAAAAAATGGCAAGCTGAAAGTACGGTTTGAATGGTATTTGAGTTTAAGCTTTGGGCTATCTCTAATACCCCCAAAGCATCTTAAGCAACTCTCTGACTCTTTGTCTCAGTTTCACAATCTATAAAACAGGAAAAACTACAAGGATGGGTAGTTAATTAAATTAGTCAGGATAGGATTAAATGCTAGCAAACTGCTTTGAAGTTACTTTATGTTCTCAGTCCTACTCCTACTCAGTAAAACTAAGATGAGAAAACATCTGGAATTGCTACAGATACTAACATCTGCAGACTTACACCAGTTAAAAGATGATCTCTATTTACAAGTTTCTAAGCCAAAGTTCATTCAGCAATTCCAAGATTTCAAGAGACAATTACAGTGAACAATTTTTAGGTAAATTTCATGTATGTGAAAGAAACCTACTCTTACCTACATTCTCAAAATTCACTATTACAAATCTTAGAGCATCTTGAAAGGTCTTTGGCACAGAAAACAAATCTAGGTAAGATGAACAAGCTGTTACTGTCCTTAATGCTATTCTCAGCATTCTGAACTGTCAATCAAGGTAAGCTTCATCACAAATACACCCTCCAAAAAGTACTAACCCCTGCTGAGAATCTATCAAACTACTTCCTTCTAAACCATCTGTCCAGCTCCAAGCTCTATTAAAACACTTAGAATGAACTTGCTCTCCTGTCTAATGGGGCTGTGAATAGACACGAAATATTAAAATAAGTTAAACAGTACCTATTTTCTATTTCAAAGACTAATACACTATACAAGTCTATTACAAGGCCAAGGCTGAACACAAAACCCATAGAATACGGAGGCAGGTAAGTGAGAAACTCCAGCTTAAGACTAATTTTTTTTTAAATAAGAAAAACATAAAATAGCTCAAAAAGAAAAAAACAAAGCAGGTTAGGGAAAATATATATGTAATTTACCACCTGAGGGAAAAGGAACTCAATTAAAATTTAAAACTGGAATTTAAATAAGTCATTGAACTACAAATTGCTCTTCTGCTTACTGAGCTACAAGCACTATAAAAATGTATTTCTAAATCTAGTTTGAATAATTCAAAACTAATCTATTATATTCCACTAAAGAAGGAAATTGCATAAATTTCAAGGAGGGAAAAGTAGGATGTTATAAGAGCCTAAGGCTAATTCTGTAAAAGCAAACAATGATGAGAAGAAATTATTTTGAGAATAAATTAATAATGGAAAACCAAAACAGAGTTCAAATTCTCCTCTCAACCTTACTCTTTCTTCTACTAGGCTATGAAAAGTATACTACTGCATGTATACGACTAAGTAATACCACTTGGAAAAATAACTTCTGATTAATGTCTCAAAAAGCTCACAACAACAGAATTGTCAGGCTCACTTCCTAGACTTCAACCTCTTGAAACAAGCACGTGAAGCACATTCTAAATTTCAGGTTTTCCACATCTACCAATTATTTAAAGACTTTGAAACTATGCTGAGATTTGCTTTAAGATTGGGACGTGAAAAGACTACTACCAGGAAGTCAAGAAAAACAATTATATTTGACTTAAACGTTACCAATTTTTTAAAATAATTCTTCATAAAGATATATAAAATTCAAACGTTAATCTTCAGAGTTAATTTGAAAAAATTATCTGTCCACTGACTTTTTGTTGTTCCACCCATGTTAACTACTAAAATGTCCACCTGCCCATCTATAAACACAACATGTGAAAAGAATACAAATTAATTGTGGTAACAACACTGCAGATAACCATTTGCTCACAGTCCAGACAGTTTACTTTACAAACCAAAATACTGGGAATGAGGATTGGGGAAAGGAGGAAGGGGGTGTTGGGAAGGAGGGAGCTTATTTAGCATTTCTTTTCAATATGAAGTTAAACACTATTTCAGTCACAATCTAAATGGAAGGCAGTTCATTCATTAGGCAAATATTTACTGAGAATCTTATATGCTAGGCACCCTGTATATATTTCACAGTTTCACTGCCTAAAAAAGGCAGTAAGTACATTTGACGTAATGACCAAAAAAGACTGATCCTACCTAGAAACTTTACTCTATGATGTATAAAAATCTTCTTTAGATATGAGTGATGAGAGAAACAGTCACCAGCACTCCTTCAAGGTGACTTCTCACCTTTACTACAACCGATCACATATTACGTATTACTGGCAAAGAAATCAATTAGTACCACATCCAACTAAATGGATTGTAAAAGAAAAAAAAAAAGTGTGTATTCAATCTCCACCCAAAATTGCAGAACATGTACTTAATCTGCACTTACTTTTCTTGGGTAATGTGAGAGTAAGTGTATACTGGAAACTTACAGAGGCATTCTCAACTCTTTGAAGAATTAATCAGGGAAAATGCTTATGCTATTAAAATATCTCAAATTTAATTAGCCAGTTAACCCATACTCTTGAAGCCCAAAGGTTTGATGTTTGCCTTTCCTTAGTTATTACAACAGTTGTGTTTAAGGCATATTTTTAAACAATTTCTATTTTTCCCCTGTATTTTGCCACTGGTTCATATAACAATTTTAACCATAAAAATAAAGACATAATCCACCAGCTTCTGCAAGTAACTTCTGGTGTGTGCATGTAATAAGAAGCTTGAGCGAATGTCCTAATTTTTATTTTAAACTTTTTCATTTAAAATCAGAATGCCTTTAGCAAAGATTAAACATAAATCAGCTTTTACCTTATTAGGAGCTTGCTATTTTCAACATTTACCTTCAATCTCAACATGGATTTATCTTCTAACCAGTTAGCTTCCTGTCTCCCTCCAACTAGAGTGGAATTTTTTGAAAGTACAGGAAGCTTTAAGAATTTCTCTAATAGTTTAAAGCTAGATTGCCAAGAGCAGGTGTTTGTAATTGTTACTATTGTTGCAGACCAGGGATTCTCAAAGCTGGTCCTGGTTCTCTCAAGAGTTTCCAAGAACTTTCCAGGGGATATTTAAGGTCAAACTATTTTCATAAATAATATCAAGATGTTACTTTTATTGTTTACCCTCATTCTCTCTCAAGCATGAAGTGAAGTTTTACAGAGACAGCATGATGTGTGGTATCTCAAGAGGATGCAAAAGGAGATATGAAAATCCAGCTGTCTATTAAACTAGGCAACAAAATTGCAAAAATGTAAAATAACACCTCACTAAATTTTTGTTTTGAAAAGTATATTTAATGTAAACTATTATTTATGTAAGCTAGCTAATCAATTTTGTTATTTGTAAATAATATGTACTTTTTTGTTTTAATTTCTAGTACAGTAACAGAGCAACAAATATGTCATACAAAGAAAGGCTCTTTGGGGTTCATTTTTAAGCGTAGAGGGGTCCTGAGAACAAAAAGTTTGAGAACCGCTGTAGTATACAATTATATAACCAAATTCACAGTACCTGCCATAGATAAAAAGCTCAAGTTAATTCTAAAGTATAATTACTTCTTACATCCCTTAATCTTGTTGAGTAATGTATCTCCTTGCAAAGCATAATTCAGCACAAAGCTAGTCTGGCCTAGACCCTGTTTAAGGGGCTTTAGATATTTAAGTATTCTGGTCTATAATGCCACCTATTTCTTAAATAGTGTACAGAAGCTTCTCATGTTTCCACAAAAATCATTTTGTCATCCTATGAAGCACATGTGAAGTATTCCTCTTTTTTCAAGAAAATGGAACTGATGGGCAAAGGAAACAGACCTACTTGTCCAAGGATGTATTCCTAGCTAATAGAGCCAAGGATGTTGGTCTTTTGCAATTTGCTTGGCTGCCTTAAGGCTTTCTCACTGTGGTATAATTGCAAAGCTCCAAAGAAAACAAGGTAAGGGCATTACTTTTATTGTGTCACTGCCAAAACAGGGATTTTTCACTCCTTAATAAAAATGTAATCAGACTCAATGCCCAGTCTTAATGTTATTCAACACAGAGGCTACCAATTTGGGCCTCTAGCGCACCCTTTGCCCTCCAAAAAAACAAGAGCGTTAGCCATTAAATATCAGAATGTGTAACACTCCCAGATGATGTATTAGTTAAGAACTCACAGATTTACTCATTTAATCACTGAAATAACAGACAGGCAAGAACAAGAATCAGCTCAATACAATAACACTTGATTATATCAACGAAAGGATGCCAACAGATTAAAATGGACGCCCACATAAAAGGGGTTCAATTCACAGAATGTGGAGAGAAGGTAAAAAACTACAGAAAGTTGGGAAACTAGCTATATTGGTTCTACAAATCCAAGCACATGACTAGAACCTGGCAAAGTGATATAAGCAGCAAACTTTGTTGTGAGATGCAAAGATGCCATTCTGCTCCTTGGACAGAAGTCACCCCTTCCTTAAGTCCAGACATACGAGCTGCTTCTTGTTATTAGCACCAATCTCTCTCTTAATTATGCTCCATTTTAAGTTCCTTAAGAGTAGCTCAATTTTCTGTATCTCTTTTCCACAGTCAAGAGGAATCCCTAACTGAAAAAGACTGCCTCACAACACAATATCTGACTGACTCACGACAGAGTATCTGCCACTTGCACATTCGCTTCCCTTTTTAGATGCATGTGCCCATTGAGGCCATTTTAAAATTTGATGTGACTTTACCTAGAAAAAGCTTTAAGTGTGCTAACTTCCATTTGGTATTCTTGTAGTTTACGACAAAAAAGCAACAGTAATTTCATCCTTCCTCACGAGGCAGGCTTTTCCTAGTATTTGGTAGATTTTCTTTTCAAATCTCTTTTGGAAAAAATATTTAAATTATAGTTAAAAGTGCTACAGCCTACAGTGATAACTAATGCACCACCAACCAATCTGGAAAGCTCTGAATTTGATATACCTTATTTGTTGTCCCATAGTCAACATTCACTGTGGAAGACACAGTCATAGGTAAGAGCTAATATATACAAATTTTTGTACCTAAGATTATAACATTGCACGTAAAAACCAATTAGCTGGTTCATCTTTAAAGGTTTCACGAAGAAAAGGGGGAAAAAAGCCTTTTACAAAGGTAAGCAAAGCAGAAAACTCCTGAGAGCTCCAGGAAACCGCAGTTATATCTGTTCCTTATCCTAGAGTACATTTTTCTTTGTGGAGTTACCTGTTTTCCTCCAAGGACATAATCACCATTTAAGTAACCTGTCAAGAGTGTTAAAGCTTTCTCTAAAGTATGTTCTCAGCTGCGGCCCACCATTAGAAATGTCAGACAGCCAAAATGAACCAAAGCCCTTTCCCCTTATTTCTTCAAATGATCTTAGAATCTCTGAAATGCTAAACTCAGATTTTACGCTACAACCCAAGCTACGGTTGATCATCTCAGAGCTAATAAACAAAGACTCCAGCGGCGGCAGCAGGGCCCTACCAGGAAGTAATCAAAGCAGTGGGGCCGGTGCGATCCTAAGTAGCTAAAGCAGACAATAAGAAAGCACTGGGGCTTCCCAGGGTATCCGCAGGAGTTCTGATGCTTAAGTAACGCAAAAGCTTTACACAAACCTAACCACCGTTCTACAGCACCTGAAGTCGGGAATCCCAAAGCAATTTCAGACAACCCAAAAGATAGCAAAGGCAAACTCGAGCCGCCCCTCCAGAGCAGCTGTTGGCTCAGTCTCCCAAAGGTTTTATCGTGGAGCTTGTTTTCAAACTTCACTCTCCCTGGCTGATGAAAGACTCCGACCTGGGCCGCCCGATCGCCTCTCGGGGCTTGGGGCTCGTGCCCGGCGTGGATCCGGTTGCCGAAGCTCCCGGGGTGTGAAAGGAAGCCCGGCCGAGCAAAGCGACTAAGGGCCCCAGCGCGCCCCTCAGCCCACACAAAGCTGGAGAGCGGCGCTTTTCCCGTCCGGCCGAGGAGGGGACATAACTCGGGCCCCACTACACGTGCGGTCGCCTCGTAGGGCTGGACGCCCGTCCCACCGCCCCCCACCCTGCGAAACCTGCGAACACAGCCCCCCGGCACCGCAGGGCGGGGCGGGACCGCGAGCCGCGCGGGCCAGGGTCCCCGCCCGCCGCTACCCCTACGCGCTCGTGGGCCCCGCAGGCTCCCGCCCCTCGCGGGCCTCTCTTTCGCTGACCGGGCCGTCGGGCAGCGGGAAACAAAGGAGCCGCCGCTGCAGCAGCCGCTGCGCCCGCCCGCGCGTCTCCCGCGTACCCCTCTCCAGCCCCCCGGACCCCACTCGCCCGCACCCCTACGGGAGTTCTCGCGCCGGCCGCTCGCGGCTCCTAGACGGCAGGCCCCGTGGAGCCGGGGCCTCGGGTGCACTGCACGGCCGCCCGGGGCCGCACTCACCGCTGCAGCACCAGGACGACGGGGAGCCGTTGGGGAACTTGGCTGAGTCCGGAGCAATGCAGACGCTGGAGCTCAGGTGTGGACACTCCATGGCCACGAGGAAGGAGGCAAGGAGAACCGAGGCTCCAGGACAGGACGAGGTGGGAATGGAGGGACTCTCAAGACTCCGTCTGGGGTAGCTTCTCGCCGAGCGCTCGGCCGACGGCGGCTGCGTCCCGAGCCCTTGCGTCAAAGAAAGCAAAGGCTTCCGGGAGCCGGGTTTTCCCGCGCGCCGTCTCCAGAAACCCCGTTCCGGAGAACGCGAAAATCCGGGAGCCGGGTTCTGCCGCAACCCCCAGCCTGGGGGCTTCCGTCTTCTCAAGGCGGCCCCGCCCCTAAACAGACTCCGCCACGCCACGCCCACGGGGTGGAGTCCCGGAGCTCCTCAGCGGATGGCTCCTGGTCGGGCTGCGCTAGGAAGTGACTTTTCCCAACTCTGCAGCCCGGGGCGGCCGCGGCTTCCCTCCGCGCGAGAAGGGTGGAGCGCCGCGCCGGGACACGCAGTGCGGGTCCGCTGCTTTTACTGCGACTCGGCGAGCGGTCACAGTCAGTTAAAACTGATCTGCTTAGTGGTCTTACTATATACCGTGACTTCGTGGTAGAAAGTCTGACCACACAGGAAAGTGTGAAGAAGAAAATAAAAACCACTTGGGTAGACTGACAGTGTAACCCCCATTTTATACACACAGACACAAGTTCAGAGAGGTTAAGGGCCTGACTCCCCGTCGGCCCAAGGGACTAAGTAGATGTCAGAAAAGACCTTATTCAGTGTCAATGCTCCCTGCGGCAGGTGCGATACTAACCGGATTCTAGATTCTGAACACGTGGCCTTAGCCAGCCATCCGGGTGCTGCGTGGCCGGGCCCGCGGGGACGCCCACGAGCCTGGGTTTAAACACTGTCACTGTGACTCACCATCTCCGTTACCACGAGCACGTGATTGAACTTTCGTAGCTCACCACAGCTGGAAGTTTGAGAGGTAGCCTGGGTTTGTTGAGGACGGTCCCCGTTACCAGGTGAAAATAGGGAAGGGACCTCTAACATCTGTTAAACGCCTACAGCTGTCATCTAGCCGGACACTTCACATACAATACTTCGTTTAATCCTTGCACCACTTTGCCTGCTTCTGTTACCGTCCCACGTACGACGCCCCCGCCCCCCCCTTTTTTTTTAAATGCGGGGGAAACCGAGTCTGTAAACTAATCTGTGCCCGACTCTCTGACATCTTGGTTTAAAAGGGATAGGAGCATGATTTAAGGGACCGCCGGGGCAAACGTAACACTTGGCCTTGAGGTCGTCCCTCGCTATGACAAATACTGCCTCAAAATTGGGGCTCCTCGTAAAACCCGGCGAAGGAGCAACAGGGCCAGGAAGCAAGCAAGGGGAGGGGGAAAAGCTGATGTGGCAATCCTGTCCGCAGGGCGAGAGGAGGAAGGAAGGTCAGGAAATGATTAACTGGGCTGGGCTGGGTAGTGGTTGGAGCAGGGCACCGTCCCCACCGTACAGTTTCGCAGCAGTCCAGGGACACCCTCGGCGACACTTCTCAGGCCTCCCAGTCCCCTCATCCTCCTCCCCAACCCCACCTCAATTCCTTTTCCTCCGTGTTCTCCTTTGCGTGGTGGTTGGTGGTCACTCACCTGGCCCTCTCTAACCACCCCTCCCTTCGAGTAATATTTCAGATCCTGTCCAAGCTCTTGTTTCACTTTCCAGGTTTAATTCATTTGACTGCGGTTGGAGCAAGCCTTGGTTTTAAGAAGTTGTGGAAACTGCAATTGCTCAAATCCTATCTCTGTTGTGAGACTTGGTCAACTTTAGTGCCTCAAGTACTGGCAAGCCTTTTTTATTTTAATCTGAGAAATAATATTTATATCACAAGGATGATATGAGAATTGCCACCATGTGGTGGGTAGCAAATAATTTAGCATGCTCTCTGTCTCTGTCTCTCTCTGTGTCTCTTTCTCTCTCTGACAGTGGGTAGGGGAATAATTCCTAAGAAAGAGGTACATAAACAATAAATCTGACCTTTGCTCAAGCTCTCAGTCCTCTCCTCATATCAACCCAGGCTTCGACAAGGTGTGGACACACCAACCTCCATTTCCTCTGGACACCTATGTCCCCCTGAATATCCGTGGAGCATGCTATCTTTCCTATGACATGTGATGTTTCTTTTTTTTCACCCTGTCAGAGACTGTCTTCCCTGCATCCTCTGGACCTCAGTTGAAACAAGACTTCCTCAGGGAGGGCTCCCCTGACCCTGCTCCACTCCCAACTTAACCTCTAGGTGTGTGATGCCCTGGTCTGTCCCCACACTCTGGTTTTTAAAAACACTTTTCATATACGTAATTATTTGTTTAATGTCTGCCTTTCTCTTGGAGATTGGAAAGGGTAGCAAACAAGTCTGTCTGGTTTTCTGCTATACTCCTAACAGCAATGTGGGACATGGAGGTGTCCAATAAATGTGTTCAGAGTGAATGAGTGATGGACTAGCAATGTCTACCATGGGCAGAAGTTTAGGAAGTGACCCAATACATGCCAGGAACTTGGTCACACTCTGTCACCACCCCAGGTAATCTCTGAATGTCCATTCAGCTGAGTTTTGTTTTTTGTTTTTTTTTTTTTTAATGGAATCCAGAATGTGAAAACACCTTGTAAAGTGGGAACTATTTAGAAAAAAAAAAAAACCTTTTTATAAGTGTCTTCTCTCCTCAACTAGAATAAAAAAAAAAACCAACAAAAAAACTCAGAGTAGGTTCTCTGATTCAGTCCTTAGTGACAGCAATAACCCCCAGGATATAAACTGTGACTATCAGGCAGTATGGAGAAGCTAGACAAAATCAGAAAGGCCATTCCTGACTTTGGCTACATACCCCTAAAACACAGCGAACTTCCTGTGTCTTTGAGAGTTTTCTTATATATTCACATATGAATATATATATGAAAAAATAATCTCTCCGTGAGTAAATGTGTTAAGCCAGGGAAGACAACAGGGCACACTGGAAAATCTGCTTTCAGTCCCTCCTTTCTTTAGCTACATTTATCACAACGTTCACTTTTTTGTTCTTGGCCGGCATCCTTTTGGCAGGGCTCAACTCTGACACACATTCCATGAGCTCTGCCGGTGAGGAGCCAGCCTCTGGCAGGCGCTGCAGCGCTAAGAATCTTCTCGGTGTGGATTCCGTCCTCACCCCTCCCCCTCCTATTCCCTCGCCCTCCGACTCCCACCTTATCCCCTTCCCCCCCTCCAGCCTACCCCCACCCTCCCACCCCCTCCAAACACCCTCTTCCTGCCCCAGGGGAGGGGAGGGGGCTACTCGTGCCAAAAGCACCGCTGCGTGTCTTAAAAGTTTTGTATTTTAAAGAGAAAAGGATTGCACAAATTCAGCCATACTATCAAATGTGTCTTTTCTAAGGGAGATATAAATAAAGGCAGGGAGGGAAAAGAGGGGTGAGGTCAAATGTTGCCATGGGAACCTATGCAGGCAAAGTCTCCAGGTTGCTGTGACCCGTCGTAGCCTTAGATTTGAGACTTCTGACAGAATCAGTGATCCCAAAACAAGGATTACAGGCTGACCATCCCTGGGAAAGACCAGCCCTGACTGTCCCTATTCAGGCAAGACCTTTTGGAAGCACCCAAACAGCTGGGTTAATCATTAACCGTAGAGATTTTTCTAGGAGACAAGCCTCCTTGGGAAACCAAAGTTAAATCTGGAGGAGGTTTGGGGAGTGTTCAGAGTTGCGGGAAGAGTGAGGAGCACCCTCTCTGGGACTCTTCTATCATCTGTTTTAATTTTCCAGGCAGCACTTATTTGATACTCCCTTGCTTGTTTACTTGTTTATCTATTGTCATTCACCTCCCTGAGAGCAGAAACCTTGCCATTCCTGTTCATTGGCTGATTTCCAGCTCCAACTCCAGCAATTCAACCCGGTAGAGGCAGGCCTCCTATCACCATTTGTTGAATGAATGGGTGTGGGCTTGAGCAACAATGAACATCCCCAGTGTCTTTCTCCCCTTCTTTCCAATTATTTCCCTGCCCAAACTTTTTCACTGGATCCAGTCTCTGACAAGATAAAATCTGAAGCCCACTGCTATCAGTCACTTGTCCTTTCTCTTCACTACAGCTTTTTGTGACGTTACTGTTCTGAAGGCAGTACCTAAAATAGTTCCCTCCATAGAGAAAATGTGCTATCTCACACCTCTGGATCGTCCCCCACCTCTTTCCCTTATACCTGGCCAGCTCCTATGCCTTCCCCCACAAAGCATATCACCTCAGGAAGCTCTCCATTAGTCACTCAAGTTGACTTCAAAGCCTCCCCCAGCCACCACCACTCATTCTGTGCCTGCAGCTTGCCACATGGTGCTCTTATTTTCTGTTTACGTTTCAGCCTCCCCTGGGACCAGATGCTTTTCCTCTGTGGATCCAAGGCACCTAGTTTAGCAATTGCAAATTTTTTTAATCTTGTTGATTAAATGTTGTTGAAAGTACCCCTTTTCATGTGATTACATCAGTCATTACATGTAATGGTCCCCTAAGTATTCACAGAAAGGACCTCAAGGATATAAGAACAGAAACTTATATTTATTGGGTCCCAACTAGGTACCAGGTAGTTACCAGATGGTTTTCATTCCTTCTTTGACTCCCACAACAAATCTGAGAAAAAGTATGTTCACCTCCATTTTAATGATAAAATAACTGAAGCTCAAAGAAGGTTAAATAATTGCACAAACACACACAATTAGTAATTGGTCTTTTATCAAAGAAGGTAGTTAGTTTCACATCTTATTACAGGGTCAGATAAATTATTTTATGGTATAGGCTATGGGGCTAACTGAAGTTCCTAACAGTGAAGATTCTCAGGGACCACAGGACACAGCCTTCTGAGTAGCTGTACCATTGTAATAATCTTGTATTATCAACATCTTAATTTGTATTGCTTCTACCACTTTCTTTATCACTGAAATGTGAACTGCACAGCACTTTTATGAAGGAGATGAGAAGGTTTTCTTGTTTATCTTGCAGATAAAACACTAATGGATTCAGCAAAAGAATATAACTTTAACACCAAACAACTTTTTGACAGTGATGGAGTCACTTCTCTCTCCAGGCCCCAGATTCCCAGCTGTAAAATCAGGGGAATGTGCTAAATTAACCCCCAAGGGTCTATGCAGAGTGAGCATCCAGAGATCCTGTGATAGCTCATGGCCACCCAGTGACACCAGTAAGTACAAGGTGGAGAGGCTGCTAAATGTTCACATTCACTTTCTTTTCCTCCTGTATTCACAACTAGAAATTCCTCAGTTTTCCCTTGTAGCTAGAGGTAGCCATTTTTAGTCAATGAAGTCTGAACAGAGCAGACTTTGCTGGCACTGTGAACAGCTGTCCAACACAAAAATATTTCAGTATGTCCAGTTTTGTTTATCAACACAAGAAAGAAATGGGAGGGAGGTGGAATATATTAGGTAAGATCAAGAAAGAAATGTGGGTCTTTCAGGCTTCCAGACTGCACTTTCTGTGTTCTCTCTTCATTTATCAACAACTCTTGCCTGCATTCTTGTCATATGCCAGGCACTGAAGACCAGTGCTTAAAGCTCCAGGACTGAAGGCTCAGTGCTAGCTTGGGTCCTTCTCTAGTCACATCTCTTTGCCACCATCAAGATGGAAAGACTGTGGTAATGCCTTTTTCCCCTTGCTTGTTCATTGGCTGACTGGAGAGCAGTGGCTCTGAATTTCAAAGTGCTGTCTATGCTAGGAGCTTTAAGCTTCTTCGCTGTGAAAATTACTTCACTCTAAGAGGCTTATTTTGGTGCTTGGCATACAGCAGCCCCCTCAATAAATGTCCATTTCCTTGAGACCTTGTAAAATAGGAGGATTAATGGGGGAGATGATGGCCTTAAGTCATTGATTCTAGCATAGCTGGCACAGAGGGCTAGATTTTTGTCCTTTTAAAGGGATTTGAGCCAGATCATTCGTTCCACCAATGTCACTGATACACAAGGCTCATGGGATATAAAAGTGAAGGGCACAAAGTCTCATTCTCAAATGGATGAGGAAAGGAGCAAGAGAAACAGATCAGCAAACAGGCAATTGCAACACAGTGTGATAAGTGCTGGAGGGGAAGTACAGGATGTTGCTTAGCCACAAACAAGGGACAACTAACCCAGGCTGGTGGGTGGAGGTGGGGGAAGGGAAAGCATCAGGCTAGGTTTCCTGGAGGAAGTGACAAGTGACCTGAGTATTAGTTGATACTTAGGAGTTAAGCAGGTAAAATGTGTGGGGCAGGGGAGAGGAAGAGAGAACTGTATCTGCAAAATCTAAGAGACTCAGAGACAATCTGACTGCCAGCTTGTCTGGAGATTTTTGGAGATGGAAAACTGAGAGATAAGGTTGGCAATGTAGTCAGAAGACAGACGGTGAAGGGCTGCTGACGCTCTGTAACACAGAAATGCCAACACAGAGAAATCTGGGTCCCCAGGACGCTGGCATCATTCAGGCTTGCACTTTGCCAGGTCTGGGAGAGGAGATAAGGACACAAAGATATGGAAAACAGTGTGAAGAAAGAAACTGACAATTATTAGATATATATAAAGTGTTCGACTGCATCAGTCATCTGGAAAATGCAAGTTAAAGCCACAGTGCCCACGTAGCTAGAGACAGGGAGGAGAGATTAGAGTGCAGATATGACTCCCCCAGCCCTGATGGTGATCCCTGAAACTACCCTGGAGGAGCTCCCAGCCCAGAGAGGGAGAGGCACATACACTTTAAGAAGCAGAATTTTTAATAAGGTAAGACTCCTAGACATGGAGAATCTCCATTCCTCCCTTCTCCCCTTCTTTCCTAACCTTATTCTGACTGGACAATTTGGCTAACCAGAAACCAAATTTCTCAAACATCCAGAACAGATTTTACATTCCCAGATCTTTCATAAAATGCCTGATGTATCAGAAAGAAGTAGGGCTTGGGCCCTCCCTGGTGGCGCAGTGGGTTAAGCAATGCACTATGAAGCAAACCACAGCCACTGCAGCACTAGCTCGATCCCTGCTGCCGGCTGGGGAGGTGACCCACATGGCGCAGGCAGACCTCTCCTGCCTGGCCCGCGGCTCCCCTCAGCAGTGTGTTTCAGTCCATCTGCCTGTTCTGCCCCCTGCTCTGTCTGGTGGAGTCTCTCACCTCCCTGCACCTCTGGCCTGTACCCCAGTGCTTGTATGCATAAATAAATAAATCTTAAAAAAAAAAAAAAAGAAGTAGGGCTGTAGGCCCAGGCAGGCTGGTGCCCCACTTCTGCCATAGGCCTGCTTGTGGGACCTTAGTCCAGCAGCCAGATCTGGAACCTCCATCTACTAAATGGGGATAAGAATAGCTGCTTCCAAAACAATGACTTCCCTGCTTTGTTTCCCTTAGCCAAATACTTACTGTTTGGAAACAGAGGACAGGGATTCAGGTGTTATGGTCAGAACCATTTCCCAGAGTCACCAACACCCATAATTTATGCATTTATGTGATCACAGCAAAGGGCGTAACCATATTTTATAATTACAACATCTAGAAAGATCTGCTGTGGTTGACCCAGTTATAAATGAGAAGTAGGGGAAGGGGAAGATATTTAGTATTTTTACTATCCAAGTAACAATGGTGAAGAATAAGGCAATGGCCTTGGATTGCTTTAGGCTTTTCTCTGTTACTTATGAGGCAGCTGGTACTTTCAGACTGAAAAGAGAGACCAGATGCAACAAGACTTGTGGAAAATGATCTTTCCTAAGAGCCTTTAGAGCAGAATGATTAGAAAACTTGTTGGGTCGGGAATCTGCCAGAGAGTTAACAGGTTTGTTCAGCAGCAGAGTCCTCTGGTCAGCTCCTGCCACCAGAGCACTCCTGGCCTGCCGGAGTCTATGCAAAGCCAAACCAGGGAAGTTTTCACACATCTCATTTGGCCTTTGTAGCATGCAGAAAGCACAAGCGGGTTCCATTGGGAAAAGAGGCGGCTACAGAGGGAAAAGCACTGAACACAGCAGTATAGCAGGTCCCTTTGTAAACAACCTCTGAACTCCAGCCAGTGAGCCCTCTGAAGGCAGCAGAAGCTCCAGCATAGAGTTCCTGGCACATCTGAGGCCCTCAGGGAGTTACATTAATGTGGTAAATAATGTTCACTATGCAGCCAGTAACTCAGCCTGAAGCTACTCTGCAAGGTGCATGAGAAATTGGTAATAGTTTTCTTTTGGAGAGGGGGAGTGGGACAGAGAAGAGAAAGGAGGGAAGGAAATTTACTTTTCACTGTCTACTCATCCTATTGAGTTTTGTAGCAGTGGTTATCCAGAAAAGAACGATATAGCTTTTTGATGTTTTCATGTTTAACATTTTAAGCCTCATGTGATCTCCCACTCAGGGAAATGTGCACTGCAATGGGTGGGAAAGAGCCTGGTCTTTACTCAAACTAGCTAACCCTATTTCCTAGCAGTGTGTTCTAAAACAAGTGACCTGCCTTCTCTGTGTTTCACAGAACCTAACCACAGTAGGGCTAGCCCTCTGTGGGACTGCAGTGCAGTAAAGTGTGTTAACATTTTAGAACTATTGGAACTCTACGGAGACTCACCGTGGGCCAGGCACTCTTCTGAATGTTTTCTGTGTATTCACTAATTACATCCTCCAGAGCACTGTAAGAGAGGGACACAATTCTGCCTCTCCATTTTTACTTAGAGGACATGAAGGCTCTACTGAAGGTCTTGAAGCCAGCCAGGCTACTTCTGAGGTCTGGGTCTTCCCACCTCCTCTCTGCAGCCTTGAAATACTAGCATCTTCTCCTTTTTAATAGGGATTTCTTAGAAAAGCAAATAGTTTCGGGCCTCCCTGATGGCCCAAGGGGTTGAGCACTGCACTGTGGGGCTTCTGCAGTCACTGCAGTGTAAGTTCCGATCCTTGGCCAGGGAGGTGACCCACATGGCACAGCAGACCTCTCCTGACTGGCCCGCTGCTCCCCTCAGCAGTGTATTTCAATCAATCTGCCTGTTCTGCTCCTCGACTCTGTCTCTGGTGAATCCTCTCACCCATCTCCCACCCCTGCGCCTCTGGCCTGTACGCCAGCTCTTGTATGCATAAATAAATAAAATCTTTAAAAAAACAAAGAAAGAAAGGCAAACAGTTTCAATACACCCCCACCTCTCAGAAATGCCCTTGACATTGTGGTCTACATTTTACAGAGAATAATGTAGTTGCACAGTGGCATATATATAAATTTCATGTTTTGCACTTAATTTCTATATTCTTTTTTTTTTTAAAGATTTATTTATTTATGCATAGAAGCACTGGGGTACAGGCCAGATCCAGGGCAGTGAGAGGATTCACCAGAGACAGAGCTAGGAGCAGAACAGGTAGACTGACTGAAACACACTGCTGAGGGGTGCAGCGGGCGAGGCAGGAGAGGTCTGCCGTGCCATGTGGGTCCCCTCCCTGGCCAGCGACAGGGATCGAGCTAGTGCTACAGTAGCTGTGGTTTACTTCATAGTGCGTTGTTTAACCCTCTGCGCCACCAGGGAGGCCCTAATTTCTAAATTCTTAAATTTTTAAATTATGTACTGGATTGTTCTCGAACATGATAAAGGGTGGAGCAAATTTTGGGGGGTCACTTTCCCCCCACTCCTCCCATAGGTCCTAGACTGAGTCACCATCTGCATGCACTGATTCTGCCTGGCATCATCCATAGTAGCTGTTTTTATGATTGATATCCTGAAATTAACTTATCTATGGTAATTTCCTTCTTTTCTTATAATTGAATCAAAAAGCAATTCTGGTGAACTGAATGCTTAGTCAATTAGGTTCTCAATTTCATTGAGTTTCTACTCCATTTGGAAGCAAAAATTCATCTGTACTTCTTCAAAAGAATTTTTCAGCCAGAAAAAAATAAGTCTGAATTTGTAAGGGTGGTGTGCACTTATTTTACTATGTCTGAGTTGGGAAGACTCTCCTGCTATATCCCAGAATGTGTTTCTATTAGATTTCCCCTGCCTACCACCTCCTCCTACTTTAGGACCCTTAATATTTCCTATAGTTCCCTCTCAAAACAGAAAAACACATCAGGCCACTTCCTCCTCTGAGCCCCTCCCCCAGGTCTTGAAGGGGCCTTCTGCTTAGTCTGGGCCAAGAAAGGGAGCACCCAGTGCTGAAACCACTCTTCCTTTTCATGTCCCCCTGAGTGACCAGCCTGGCACTGGGTAGAGGCCAAAAAAGGGACAAACCACACAAAGGCCTCATTCCCCCCCCCCCCCCACCCNTGAGTGACCAGCCTGGCACTGGGTAGAGGCCAAAAAAGGGACAAACCACACAAAGGCCTCATTCCCCCCCCCCCCCCAACTCACTGCCAGTTCTCACTGCCAAGTTGCATCATCTCTTTCTGCCTGGTCTCCATCAGAGGCTTTCAGCAGCTCCCCACTGCTCCCAGAAGCATGCCTGAACCCTTCCCTGGCATCAAGCCTCCCTACATTTGGTCCTGAAAAAACTGCCAGCCTGCTTTTCTCCACACCCCCACATGGGTCTGACTGCTGAGCAGACCCTGAATGCCCTCATCCTGGCTTCTCACTAAAGCTGTTTCATTCCAGCCCATGGCCATTCTCCCGTCTATTAACATGCGACACAAAGCCCATCTTCTAGAGAAATTCTCCCCAGCATCATATCATTCATATTTTCTCTCTTCCTATTCCTCCTTTCTGCCTCCCTTCCTCCCTCCCATGATATCTTGCAAATGAATATCTCCTCCTCTCACTCCCTCCTTTTCTCTTTTCCACACAGAAATTGATCTTCTGCTTTTATCTACATTCTCATGAGATTCTGCTTGTCCCTCAGAGATAACACTTGTTTCTATCTACTTTGAAAAAAGTTCTTCAAGTTCACATCACATCCCAATTAGAAACTGTCCCTGGAACGCAAGAGCTACCCATTCCTCTTTCACCTACATACTTATTATAGTACCGGCCCCTGGGTTTTACATATAGTAGGTTCACAGTAAATGTTTGACCCTGAGTCCAGTGACTTGATGGACAGAATGTACAGAGATGAGCCTGAGTGCGCCCATGTAAATGACCCAGAAGAAAAAAACTCAAAAAGTCATGGACATATTCTCAGTTAAATGGAAAACAAAGTGAGGGGACAATGGGAGGAATGGGATCTTGAAAAATTCATTAGCAATTTCAAGAAGATAATATCTACACACATAATATTTTTTAAAACCCAGAAGAAAGGAGGCAGAGAAAGATGCAATTTCAGAGCTACTTTGGGACCCTAAGAACTAACCCAGAGTGTTTGCACAGCATGCTGGCATAATTCATTCATTCAGCAAGTACTGACTGAGCATCTCCTATCACTCTATAGTTACACCAGGCTCTTGGCTATTCCTTGTCCTCACCGGACGTGATTCCCCATTCTGCTTTAATCTATCAGTATCTCTTCTTTTCAGAGTTTCTGCTAATAATGCCATTTAGCAACATGTAAACAAGTTGGAAATGCAATGACAGTAGACCATATAGTATTTTAGAGAAGACACTATCCAATTTATCTTTATACCCAGTCAGTACATGGTAGGCATTTAGGAAATGTTTGATGAAATGAATATCATTGCTAGGTACTGAGATGGTCAGTTTTTAAAATAACAAATGTTACCATTGATTAAATAAGAAATGTTACCATTGATTACAACTTTGTACTAGCACATTTTAAATTGTTTTTAAAATCCCCTAACAATACTACCAGTGATTGAATGATGGGATTATGGGAGATTTTCTTTCTTTTCTCTATTCCCCTCATCTTGTATACTGCAGCGATTTTTTTTTAAAGATTTATTTATTTATGCATACAAACACTGGGGCACAGGCCAGAGGTGTGTGGGGTGAGAGGATTCACCACAGACAGAGCGGGGAGAAGAACAGGCAGATCAACAGAAGTATACTGCTGAGGGGAACAGCGGGCACAGCAGGAGAGGTCTGCAATGCCATGTAGGTCCCCTGGCCAGCAGCAGGAATCGAACTCGTGCTGCAGTGGCTGCGGTGAAGCAGTGGTTTGCTTCATAGTGCGTTGCTTAACCCACTGCGCCACCAGGGAGGCCCCGTAGCGATTTTTTTAAGGTCTTAAAGTGATTTTTTTTTTTTATGATGAAAAAAGTATAAGTTAGCCTGATTCCTCTCCTAACCTGTCTCCCTCACAAAATTGTAAGAATTACAATTTACTACCAATTTAAATAAAAACCATTTCATATAAATTATGAAGACTGGGAAAACACAATCTGAATATCCAAATAAATGCAACCAAATAAAAATTATCACTCATTACCATGATGTGTTTGAGATATGCACAATCACTTTGTGGCTGAGGATAAATAACAGTTTTCTATTTTTTTAAAATTAATTTATTTATGCATACAAGAGTTGGGGTACAGGCCAGAGACACGGGAGGTGAGAGGATTCACCAGAGACAGAGCGGGGAGCAGAACAGGCAGATGGACTGAAACACACTGCTGAGGGGAGCAGTGGGCAGCCAGACAGGAGAGGTCTGCTGCACCGCACCATGTGGGTCCCCTCCCTGACAGGGGCTCGAACTTGCGCTGCTGTGCTGCGAATGCTTCACAGTGTGGCACTCAACCCACTGCACCACCTGGGAGGCCCTAACAGTTTTCATAAAAGGCTTTGTTTGTTTGTTTGTTTTTAAAGATTTATTTATTTATGCATACAAGAGCTGGGGTACAGGCCAGAGTCCAGGGCAGTGAGAGGATTCACCAGAGAGTGGGGAACAGAACAGGCAGAACTGACTGAAACACACTGCTGAGGGGAGGCGAGGCAGGAGAGGTCTGCTGCACCATGTCAACCCTCCATGGCCGGCGGCAGGGATCGAACTCGTGCTGCAGTGGCTACAGTTTGCTTCATAGTGTGTTGCTTAACCCACTGCGCCACCAGGGAGGCCCTCATAAAAGGCTTTGATATGTATTACTTGAAATAGCCAAACTAGGCCTTTTATCAGAATGCTCAGGAGGGGGATGAGACTATTGCCTTAGTAAGGACCCCACTTTTCTGGCACACAATATTGGGAGTGGGGTGTTTTGGCTGACACACGTGGAGGCCTCCAAGTGTTGACAACAGAGCAGGGAGGTAATTGGCTGTTCAGGATTCACCTAGGGGCTTTTCACCTAAATATGAGTGGGGTTCACCTTTGCTTCTCCTCTCTGGGTCAGCCTTCCAGATGTAGAAAGGCTATAAGGATACCACCTAAGATGTCATCAGTAAAGATTTACTTGGCCTGCAGAACCATTGCTGGCAAGAGGGTTGGGGGAGGGAGATAGTTCATTTGCAGGGAAAATATTTATTGAGAGCCAACACTGCATTGGGCCCTATACATAAGCCAGGCCCTATACATACAGAACATCATTTCTTCCTTTCATCAACTATGTGGACGTTCTTATTCCCATTACATAGAAAATGAAATAGGCTCAGAAAAGTTAAGCAATATCCGCAGCCACTGCCATACAATATTGATCCCAGGCCAAGGAGGTGACCCACAAGGTGCAGCAGACCCCTCCTGTCTCAGCAGTGTATGTCAGTAGATCTGCCTGTTCTGGTCCCCACTCTGTCTCTAACTAATCATTTCACACACGCCCCTCCCCCCCCACCTCTGGACTGCACCCCAGCTCTTGTATGCATCATGAAATAAATCTTAAAAAAAAAAAAAAAGTTAAGCAACTGACCTGAGGCCACACATTTAAGTAAATGGTGGAAACTGGGTGGGAGGAGAGTATTGAGTATTGCTAGGGGAAGCAGTGAAGGAGAAAAGGGTTCTGAATTCAGAGCTATCAGACTTGAAAAGTCACTCTCCCCACTCTCTCCACACTGCACATTGCAACACAGCAGAGATTTCCAGACTTGGTGTTCAAAATCTGTGCGACTACCAGTACCTACTCTGGGTCTCTGTCTCCTTGTTTGTAAAAATAAAGGGTTTGAGAAACATGTTCCGCAAGTGTCCTCAGAACCGCCAGTGTTTCCTCTTTCTGCCTTTGTAAAAGCTCTGCGGGGGCTGTACTTTAAGGACTCAGGTCTTTCCCGGGCTCGCCCCCTAGGGGACATCGGTGGTGCGGTGGGAGCCATAGCTCATCAGTACTTGCTACTAAGAGATCAACCAGCATAATCGCACGGCAGACGCCAACTTTAATGACCGCTTTACGTGTGTGTGCGTGTGTGCGCGTGTGTGTGAGATGGATCTAGAAAACATTCTCACAGCCCTTCCCACGCTCACCAGGGCAACGCTGCTGAAACATTTAATGACGGGGCATTTGTAGCTTAAGACCCACTTGTTCTATGAGTCATATTTTAAAGTTCGATTATATTTTACTTCCTGCGCCATAGTTTTGTTTTGTTTTTGTTTTTTAAAGATTTTATGTATTTATGCATACAAGAGCTGGGGTACAGGCCAGAGGCGGGGTGGGGAATTGGGTGTGGGGGAGGCGCTAAGAGGATTCACCAGAGACCCAGCAGGGAGCAGAACAGGCAGACTGACTGAACTACACTGCTGAGGGGAGCAGCAGGCGAGGCAGGAGAGGTCTGTTGCGCTATATGGGGCCCCTCCCTGGCCAGAGGCAGGGATCGAACTCATGCTGTAGTGGCTGTGGTTTGCTTATTAGTGCATTGCTTAACCCACTGCACCCCCAGGGAGGCCCGAGAAAAAGTTCTTAATTAAAAACATAATGATCAAAATTCAAAAGGGGTGGGAGGGGGCCTCCCCTGGTGGCGCAGTGGGTTAAGCAACGCACTACGAAGCAAATCGCAGCCATTGCAGCACGAGTTCGATCCCTGCATGGCGCGGCAGACCTCTCCTGCTGTGCCCGCTGCTCCCCTCAGCAGTGTACTTCCATTGATCTGCCTGTTCTGCTCCCTGCTCTCTGTGGTGAATCCTCTCACCCCCCCCACACCTCTGGCCTGTACCCCAGTGTTTGTATGCATAAATAAATAAATCTTTAAAAAAAAAAAAACAAAAGGGGTGGGAGGGTAAAAGTCAGGGTAATATCTTAAGAACTAGAACCAAAAGGCAATCCCTTGGGCCACCAAGGAGATCCCAGTTTTTTTGTTTTGTTTTGTCTCTTTTTCTTCAGGTCCTGGGAGACTACTTAATGATCTAATGCTGATTTTGCAGGGCTGCCGGAAAGGTGATTATTAAAAAATATGTCTTTTTAAAAAATTTTTATTACAATAATCAATTTTGAGTTAGATAATATATGCACTCAAAAGTCACTGCAGTTTTCAGTAATTATCATATAACCCACTCCTGCGTATATACCAAAGAGAATTAAAAACAGGTGTTCAAACAAACATTTATATGAATGTTTAAACAGCACTATTCACAATAGCCCAAAAGTGGAAACAACCCAAATGTTATAAATTGACAAAAAAAATTGACAGCTATACAATGGAATATTATTCAAACATAAACAAATGAATGAAGTATGGATACATGCTACTACCTGGGTAGAACCTGAAAACATTTTATCAAATGAAATAAACCAGACACAAAAGGCCAATATTGGGCCTCCCTGGTGGCGCAACGGGTTAGGCAACACACTATGAAGCAAATGGCAGCCACTGCAGCATGAGTTCGATCCCTGCCGCTGGCCAGGGAGGGGACCCACATGGCACGCCAGACCTCTCCTGCCTCACCCGCTGTACCCCTCAGCAGTGTGTTTCAGTCTGCCTGTTCTGCTCCCCGCTCTATCTCTGGTGTATCTTTTCACCTCCCCACACCTCTGTCCTGTACCCCGGTGCTTGTATGCATAAATAAATACATCTTTTTTTTAAAAAAGGCCAATATTGTATCATTCCATTTATAAGATCTACCCAGGAAAGGCAACTCCATACAAATTTTCTTATCTACAGATGTTTGATTATCAGGGACTAGAGGAAGGGAGGAATGGGAAGTGATTGCTAATGAATGCAGGCCTCCTTTGAGGTGATGAAGAGTATCCTAAAACTAGAGAGTGGTGATATTTGCACAGTATTGTGAATGTACTGTCACTGGATTGTATACTTTACTTAAAATGGTAAGTTTTATGTTACATTAAAAATAAAGGGTATTCAGTGGAAAGTTCCTTTTTCTCCAAATCCCTTTCCTGAAGCTATAAACAACTATTAGCTCTCTTCCAAAAATGATTATATGTATGCATATGTTTATATTACTATATATGTGCTCACACATACACACACACACAAATAGTATAAATATATATTCTTTCTTCTCGGGGGAAGCAAATGTTTACACCATTCTGCAACCTATTTTTTTTCCACTTATTTTGGATGGTTGAAAGTCAGTGCCTGTTATTTTTAATGGTTTATATTTCTAAAATGATAAGCAGATTTTATTTTTGAATGAAATTGAGCCTCTTTTTATGTACTTAAACATTTTTTTTAATCTGAGAAATTCTTTTTACTTTGTCCATTTATTGCAGTTGTCTTTTTAGTTCTGGTTTGTAAGGGATCTTTCTAAATTAGCATTATTAGTTGTCTGTGATATGAATCCCAAATATATTACCCAATTATTTTTAATTTGTAATATTTTCCTATGTGTGTCTTCATTATTCATTATTGTATGAGGTTTTTTTTTTTTTTTGGTGTTTAAACAATTTCCTACTTCAAAATACCAAAAGAGAATCCCATGTTTTCTTCTTATACTTTTGTTTTCATATGTCACATTTATTTGATCTATTTGGGGTTTATTTTATCATATAATTATAATTTTGTCATAATTTCCATCTGTTTAATAATTTCTCTCTACTACATTGAAATGTGGTCACTATAATATATCAAATGATCATATCAGGATGTTTCCTGGTTTTTAATTTTGTTCTTTTGATCTGTTTGTCTTTTCCCATGCCTGTACGATACTATTTTAATTGCCACAGCATTATGTTTTACTATTGCTTTTCTTTTACTTGAATTTTTTTTTAAGATTTATTTATTTATGCATGCAAGAGCTGGGGTACAGGCCAGAGTCTCAGGAAGTGAGAGGCATCACCAGACAGAGTGGGAAGCAGAACAGGCAGACTGACTGAAACTCACTACTGAGGGGAGCAGTGGGCAAGGCAGGAGAGGTCTGCTATGCCATGTGGGTCCCCTCCCTGGCCGGCAGCAAGGATCAAGCTAGTGCTGCAGTGGCTGCGGTTTGCTTCATAGAGTATGCTTAACCCACTCCGCCACCAGGGAGGCCCCTACTTGAATATTCTTGCTGATTTTTCTGTTTAATTTTAGAATCTAACTCTTTTGTCCCCAAAATAAATACTGTTGGTCTTTTTTTTTTTAAGATTTATTTATTTATGCATACAAGAACTGGGGTACAGGCCAGAACCACGGGAGGTGAGAGGATTCACCACAGAGAGGGGAGCAGAACAGGCAGATCCACGAAACACACTGCTGAGGGGAGCAGCGGGCACAGCAGGAGAGGTCGGCTGCACCATATGGGTCCCCTCCCTGGCCGGCGGCAGGGATCGAACTCGAGCTGCAGCGGCTGCTATTTGCTTCACAGTGCGTTGCTTAACCCACTGCGCCACCAGGGAGGCCCCTGTTGGTCTTTTTTATTGAGATTTAGGTAAATACAATTCTGTTGTATATATTAAAACCCAATCTAATTCAATGTAACACTTCATTCCCATATCCATTTCAAAGTTTCTCCTACCTCTCCTTTTTAATTCTATCCAAAGACAAGGAAAGAGAATCAGGAAAAGAGGAGTGGACGAGGAGGGAAGATTCTTCCATTATTTCTTTTTTATTCTCCATGCAACTGTCAGCTCCTTCAGGTATAGAAAGGAAGGAACCAGCATGGAAGGAAAAAAAGGTTAAAACCTTGTTACCTTCTTGGCACTGTTGGCTGTTCTTCTGTGGTATTCAATGTCACCATTATGATATGCTCTTCCATAGGCCTCGCCAGTGTGGGTTCTCTGGTGGATTACAGTCTACACTACAGTCTGTTCCCACTCATGTGCTCTTCCCTTTCCTTGCCACTGTGAGCTGCTCCACAATAGAGCAGGGACGATCTCTTCCCTCCCAAATCTGCAGGCAAGAAGCAGACCAGGGGCCTCCCTGGTGGCGCAGTGGGTTAAGCAACACACTGTGAGGCAAACCACAGCCACTGCAGCACAAGTTCGATCCCTGCTGCCGGCCAGGGAGGGGACCCACATGGTGCGGCAGACCTCTCCTGCTGTGCCCACTGCTCCCCTCAGCAGTGTACTTCTGTTGATCTGCCTGTTCTGCTCCCCGCTCTCTGTGGTGAATCCTCTCACCTCCCTGGACTCTGGCCTGTACCCCAGTGCTTGTATGCATAAATAAATAAATCTTTAAAAAAAAAAAAAAAGAAGCAGACCAGTTGCCAGGTTCACAAAGGACCCCAATTCCAGGGTCATGTGAAAGCTCACCAAAGGACTCTTTTCCAGCTCTCTGCTTTATTGTGTGGCTCTCTGCTATGCTAGAGGTCTCTAGTGGGCAGTTTTCCTCTTTGCAGGAAAAACCAGAACCCATGAGAGGTTCCCTATGAGTGCCCTTCCCTGACTCTGTGTGTAGGAGCACCCTCTTTGCGGGGAGAAGAGGAAAACCAGAGCAGTCTCCTCTATAACCAGAATTCACTATTTCCATGGCTCTGACTGTCTTCCAGTCTTCTGCTTATAAAGTCTTGAGGGGATGAGGAGAGTGAAGATCTAAGGACCTTCTCACTGTCTCTTAGTGAATTCTTCCTCGATGAGATGGGAAATCTCCAATCCCATGTTATAACTTTAAGTCCTTTTCCCTAACAGTCACTTGGCTTAGCTGTTTCTTACACTGTCATCATATTACTAAGCAATGTGCTTTATATTGCTGTTTCTAAATTTCTCAATTTTAGACTTTATATATTGACTGTGAAAAATAAGAATTTGGGGGCCTTCCTGGTAGTGCAAGGGGTTAAGACACAGCACTATGATGCTAGCCACAGCCACTGCAGCACGAGTTCTATCCCTGACTAGGGAGCTGACCCACATGGCGCAGCAGACCTCTCCTGCCTCACCCACTGCTCCCCTCAGCAGTGTGTTTCAGTCATTCTGCCTGTCCTGTTCCCCCCTCTATCTCTGGTGAATCCTCTCACCCCCTGCACCTTGGGCCTGTACCCCAGTTCTTGTATAAATAAATATCATCTTAAAAAAAAAGAAAAATAAGAGTGTATCTTTGCTACACCATCATACACACACACTCACTTAATCACCACAGAACTAGTGGCCAACTATTTGGTTTGCCCATGAATATCTGAAAACTCCAGTTCCCAGGAAATAACTCAATAACCTGAAAAACTGGATTGTTGTTCACCCTAACACACACATATACACACCCTTGACATCTCCCTCTGTTTCAAAAAAAGCTAGATCATAATTTCCTAGTGGAATAAACTTTTACTGTTTTCATTTTGACTTTATTAGTATTTGTATATGTGACTATTTTTGAGGGTCTTTTACTTTGATTTTATAATTATTTTAAAGTTTTTTTATATTTATTAATCAAAGCTTTATGAGCCCATAATTTAAAGTCAAGTAGTTCTGTAAAGTTTGCTATGGAAAAAAAACTTCTCCCTTTTCTGCTCTCCAAAGATGCATTTAAATTTTATTATACTTTTGGTATGTACTTCCAAACTGATAGATAGCATGCATTTATTTCTTTGTCTTGATTTCCCAGTTTTAGGCATTATCTACTGACTGAGGATTTAGCTCTCTTCAGCACTCATCAATATTTCCCTTTCTCCTTAGTCCATTCAGACCAGTAAGTTTGCTAGTAAGAACCTCTGGATACATGAGGTATCAGTGTATTAATAACTACTAATATATGGATGTGTTTGAAGTACAGAGATGGCAAGTCTCCTTCACATCCTCAGCTCAGCCATCTCTGGTCACTGTAACGCTACCACTCTTACGTATACTCTGAGAGAGTACATGGTAGAGAACTGTGGAGTTGGGGGAGAAGAAGGAAGAGACCTTTGGGAAACAACTCCATTCACAGGAATGCTGGGGATTCCAGGATTTTGTGCTGATGAAGATAATTTCAGTGGCTTGTTTGGTCTCTGTAAAGCTCTCAATTGTTCCCTCCTCTCTTCGAACTCTGGATCTGATACGTGGGAAGATTTTGCTTTGAAAAATTATTCCAGCAAGAAGGCTCAGTTTTAGACACAAAATGAACTCATTATAGCTCTGTGTCTTCCAAAGGGAAAATCTTTTATAAGTTTGTGGGATTTTCTCAGAGTTTGTGTTTATTAAGTCCCACTGTTTGCAAAGTATTTCTCAGGCACATAAACATCATTTTATAACAGGAAATTAGTTTTTTAATCATTAGTTTGAAATCAAGTGGTCATAAAATGAAAAGGCTTCAGCTTCAGGATTTAACACAATAAAAGTCACCATAGGAAATTAGATGACTGGCTTTGCCTCTCTATCCATGGCCTTGGGGCATGTTCATTCATTTGTCTATCTCCTAAATACCTACTTTGGGCACAGCCTCATTTAACACTCTAGTTTATACTGATCAAATGAACTACTGAGTCAAAATGTAAGCACTCTGTTATGACATAGAAGAACCTCCCTAATACGAAGACTAAAGAGGCTTTATTTTCATTGCTGTAAAAATACTGCTGTGTGTAAATAAACTGTGATTCATTTGTTCATTCTCCTGCTGATGGATGACTTTTGGTTTGCTTCTGGTTCTTCCTTGTATGAATAATACTGCCATGAACAATCTAGCAAGTCCTCCTGGCACCTATGTGCAGGCTTCACTCAAGCAGTGGTTCTCAATGTGTGACCAAGGAGCCATAGCTGTCCTTCCTTTCCTAACAGTTTTCACTTTCATTCTGTCAGGCAAGTGCTGTGTAGCTTCCCAGAGGCTCTATGATAGATCCACAACAATCAGAGAGGTTATTAAAATACTATACTACCTTTTCCAATTTTATATTTGTGAGACTATCTTTTATTAAACCAGCTAATACTTTCGCAAAATGTGAAGCGACTCCCTGAATTTTAAAATATATACAATTCTCTTTCATAAAATAGTCTGTGATGACATAAAATAATTTTATTTTTAAATTTCCAGCTTCAGTTTTGAAGGTAGTAAATGTTGATAGACATAACCCACACAAAGAAGAGCTCTTTGGAGTGGACTTTCATAACATAAGAACCCTGAAAGCAAGTTTGAGAAGCATGCAGTAGGGTACACCCCTCAGAGGGAATTGCTGAGTTTGGGGGGGTGGTGTGTGTCCATCTCTAAATGGTCAATCTCAAAATCTTTGAAGACTGAATTCAGTTTGATATTATTTACATAACCCCCCAAATCCCAGCATAATTAAAGTATATGTATCTCAGAAATGCATACATATTTGTTAACACTGAAAAAAAAGGGAAGACAACGTTAAGCTCAATCTACAGGGTAATGATTACCTTTTATGGGGAGGTAGAAAGATAGAGGGAGAGACAGATTGTATTAGTTGTTAGGTAGTTTATTATTGTGACTTAAAACTTACAGATATGCTGCATTTTCCTTTTATGTGTATTAAATAGGTAAATTTTAAACTTACACAATAAGAAACATTTCTGTTCTCAAGAAGCTCCCAGTCTGCTATTGAGGTCTGAATGGAAGTTACACTCCCTTTCTGAGTTACAACCAATTAAGAAGTTAGCCCAAGGCTAAAAATAATGGCTTTATTTTTGGCAAAATAGATTAGAGAAGATGGAGGGGTGGAGGGAATGACCATCTGATCCTGGTGGTCAGACACAAACCAGAGGTCCCCTGAAGTGGCAGGTGGAAGAAGAGGCAAGGAACTGCAGAAAGGAAAAGGAGAGGAGGGCCTTCCTTCCCAGAGAGTGGAATGCTCTAGGCACATCCAAACCACAGGGATACAGTGCAGGAGGTAACAGGCTCTAATTGAGGCCAAGTGCAAGTGAGCAGGGCAATGCCAAGTGATCTGCAGCTAACAGTGGGTGGAAGGCTTCCCAGAGGGGGCCACCGACATTTATTTGCCTGTGTGAAAGACGGTGGGGTCTAGGGCAAGAGGGGAAATCGTAAGTATTAACAGAAGGTGAGGGGCCTCCCTGGTGGCCTAGAGGTTAAGTCTCAGGCTATCATCTCTATGTCCCTAGTTCCATACCTGGTCAGGGAGGTGACTCACATATGGCACAGGAGACCTCTCCTGTCTCGCCCCCTGCTCCCCTCAGCAGTGTATTTCAGTAAATTTGCCTTTTCTGCTCCCCAATCTGTCTCTGGTGAAGTCTTTCTCACCCCACCTCCACACCACAGTTTGTTTCCACAAAACAGACGGACAAACAAAATCACAGAAGGTGAGACCAGGCGGGGGAGGGGACAGGTAGGGGTTCAGTGGGGGCTTCTGTGAGCACCATGAGACAGAAAGGGCCCCTGCCTGGACACTGAGTGTTTCCGAAGATGAGCACAACAAAGTGGTCACTGGGCCCTCAGTGAGGCCATGTCAGGGGTGGGGCATGTGTCAGGGGCAGAGCTGGCTAGAAGCAGCCTGAACCCCCCCCTCCCTGTATTGGCCCAAGGTACAGGAAAATGCTGCTGGCTACTCATACCTGGGCAGGCACAGGGGGACCTAAGGAGGCACAGGTATCCTGCCCTAAAGTGGAGACTCTACCTTACCCCACAGGGGCACAGGGCTGAGCTGCATGGCCATCAGGTGACCTAGCTGATCCAATAACCTGCCAATTAACTTTGGGCAAGGAGCAAGAAGAAACACATTCAGGGACAACCTACCGCCTGTATGTCAGGGTCTTGTTTTCTGGGCATCACTTTAATTGTATTTATTTATTTATTTTTTAAAAGATTTATTTATTTATGCATACAAGCACTGGGGTACAGGCCAGAGTCCAGGGAAGTGAGAGGATTCACCAGACAAAGTGGGGAGCAGAACAGGCAGATTAACTGAAGTACACTGCTGAGGGAGCAGCGGACGAGGCAGGAGAGGTCTGCTGCGCCATGTGGGTCCCCTCCGTAGCCCCCTCCGTAGCCGGCAGCAGGGATCAAGCTAGTGCTGCAGTGGCTGCGGTTTGCTTCATAGTGTGTTGTTTAACCCACTGCGCCACCAGGGAGGCCCACTTTAATTGTATTTAATCCTCACAACAATGTGAGGTGCACATTAACATTTCCCATTCACAGATGAGAAGTTTAGGGTCAGGAAGGGGAAGCAGTTACTCAAAGCTTCACATGTGGGGGATGGGTCCTGTCACAAAGCACCCAGCCTTGTCTGCTTCTAAAAGTGATGTCATTTCATCATGCTGCTTACTCCTTCCCTTGCATCAGTTTCTCCTTCTGTAAATAATATCTATGTCTCCATTTAACATGGAAACTAACTGTATAACCTAGCATGGTGGTTGACTTTCCTACTTTCTTTCCCTCCCAGCACAGGTGGTGCAGGGTCGGCCTGTAGCCTGAGGCCACCTGAACACCCCTCTCTGGTTTGGCTCAGTTTGCCCCTCTCTGGACAGGCCCATGAGTCACACAGGTCATTTCACATTGTCAGTTCTCTCATGTGTCCTATAGCTACAGGCACACCTCAGAGAGACTGTGGGCTTGGTTTCAGATCACCACATACGGTGACTGTCACAATAGAGCCACACAACTTACTTGGTTTTCCAGTGCATGGGAAAGTCATACAATCCTGTAGCCTATGAGAGACAAGAGCATTATGTCTAAGCCCACAATGTATATACCTTAATTAAAAAATTCTTCCTTGCTAAGAAAGTGACACAGAGGCATGAAGTGAGCAGTGGGTTGGCACAAATCTTCAGTTTGTTAAAAAAAAAAAAAAAAAAGGCGGTATCTGCAAAAACATAATAAAAAGTATGCTTGTGCTGTTTTTATCTCACTGATTGTGGAGTTACCCACCAACTTTCCTGCCTCTCCTGTTCATGCCTATTCACGCCCAAGCTGAGCTCACACTCTCCTAGGACTCAAGTCCTTGGCTTGACACAATGCCTGACCTTTACAACAGGCAGTGACTGCTGTAAACCAGAGTGGAGCCACAGAGCAATGAACAAAGAAAAGAAGCACCCCAACTACCAGAGTGGCCTTAACAATGCGTCCTCCTCCTCTTAGACATGGGCGAGCTGTGGGCTCAGCTGGGCTGCATTTAAGAGGCCAGTGGCCCTTATTTGCAAGGCTAGTTCAAGCCTACTGATTCAATTTGGTTTGATTCTATTTAATTAGCTGTACTTCTTTGCCACAATTAAGTGCCAGGTGCGAGGTGAGGCTAGTGTGTTTAGAATGCTAAAGTATAGCTCCCAGAGACCAATTTTGTTAGGCACATTATTCTAGAAATGGGTTCTACTTCACAGGTATTTTAAGTAGGACAAGAGCTGGTTGAGAGGGAATTGGGGGCTATTTGAATTTTATTTTTATTGAGGAATCCAGTTCTCTGCCCATCATGCTGAGGTCTCTGTCTTTAACCAGGGAGAGGAGGACTCCACTTATGTCTCACCCCATACAGGCCCTGCCCGGAGAGCTGCTCCTCCAGTGGAGTTTAGAAATGTGTTTGTGCCACTAGGGAACTGGAACAGAAAAACCAAGAGAGGACATGCAAATGCAGGGGGAAAACAAACATGGGTAAAGCATTCCCTCTTGCGTTCTCTCAACCGGAAATTTCCAGTTCTGACCTGGTTAGTTTTGAATAGATCAAAAATATTTATTACTCTATTTTGAGTGAGAAATACTGATCCCAAGACTGCATGGAGGAGAGAAAGGGATCAAGGTTAGCTGGTAAAAATACAAGGAGTTAAGCTAGTAAACTATAACATGTCAGCCAGACCTTGTAAAGAGACAAAACAAGATGAAGGAAAAAACCCAGCAGAACCAAAGAATGTTTACATTCTTGCAACCACAAATGTGAAGTGAACTCAGAACCCAGTGGGAGTTTAACAAAATAGAGTTAAGGTGGAGGAGGAGGCTGCTCTGTGCCTATTCCCCTCTTGGTTGCCCTGGCAATGAAACATCTGCTTTACAGTAATGAAATCATATGGAGAAGAAACCCACAAGCAAAGGGGAGTTTCTGGGCCTACAGATTTGCTGTTTCTCCTCCCACTCTGGCCCAGTGGATGTGGGAAATGGATGATGTAGCTGTGTCTGCCCTTAGCTGCTTGTTCTACTGCTGAGCACCTGACCGTAAACTTTCAGAACCAGGAACTGGGACGTGTCAGGAGCTTAACCTCCTAGAGGCCCACCTGAGGGCCTTGGAGCAGAGACTTAAACAATCTATCACTCAGGAGGGATTAGAGAGTAGAGAACCCAAGTACCCAGTAATCTAGGTAATGAATTCTTGAGATGTCACGGAGAATGCAAAGTGAGTGAGATAAGATCAACATCCTCAAGGTGAGGGGAAAACAGAGGCACACAGACATGAAACCCTGCTGAGGTGTGTAGACAAAGCCCTACAGGAGGAATTCTTTTTCTCTTCCGTATTCTTTTTCTTATAGAGGCTGTGCTTTTATGGCAAAAAAATCTTAGCAAATATGAAAAAAGCATAAGGAAAACATGAAAATCATGCAATATTACACAACCCAGACAGAATTATCATTAATATTTTGGAGTATCTTTTCAGACTTTTATCTTATGCAAATAGACACGAGTTCAAAACATATGCATTCTCTCTAGATATAGATATTTTTCTGATGCAGAATTATTCAATGTGTTTAGCATTCTACCTTTTGGTATCTCACAATATACCATGAACATCTTTTCAACTGAGATGTATATATTAGTATCAACATTTATTTTTTAAAAATATTTATGCATACAAGAGCAGGGGTGTAGGCCAGACGTACAAGGGGTGAGAGGATTCACCAGAGACAGAATGTGGAACAGAACAGACACATCTACTGAAATACACTGCTGAGGGGAGCAGTGGGTGAGACAGGAGAGGTCTGCTGCGCCATGTGGGTCAGCTCCCTGGTCCGGGATAGAACTCATGCTACAGCGGCTGCTGGTAGCTTCACAGTGCTGAGACTTAACCCCTTGCGCCACAGGGAAGTCCTACTACTAACATTTTATTCCAGCCTTGCAGTCTTACTTGACCTAAAAATAATTTAGCCGACCAAACTGAAGGTAGCTTGAGTCCTTCCCTTCGAGTCAAGTGAGGAGGGTTCCAACGGCAATATACAGAGACCTTAATTCATATTTCCTGCTATTTGCAGTGCCAGCATTGGTGTTGGAGGCCAGCTAAGAAATCTAAAAGGTAAATGCTGGGTAACTGGCCACTGACAGGCAAAGTACAGGATAGTGGTTGTGCTGGGATCAGTCAGCCTCCAGCCCCAGGGTTGCTGGCAGAGGATGCAAGAGCCTTTCCAGAGGACCCAAGAAAAATGAGTTGCTTAGTTCTGACAACATAAAATATGGGTGGGTAAAGGGGCTCAGGCTCTTTTTTTTAAAAAAAAAATTAAAGAAGTGCTGGTTTATAACATTAAATATATTTCAGGTAGGTAATATTATAAGTCAACCTTATGTTTGCCACCAAAAATTTAGTTCTCACCCTTCATCATACAATTGACCACTTTTACCCAATTTACCCACCCTCTTCTCCCTTCCTTCTGGTAGCCACCATTTCGGTCTTATAGTAAGAGTTTATTTTTGTTGTTTGTTCATTAGTTTTGTTGCTCTTTATTCCACATGAGCAAAATCATACAGTGCTTGTCTTTCTCTGACTTATTTCACTTAATAGCTCAGTAGTATTTCATTGAGTATATATACCATATCTTCTTTTAAAGACTATGATGTCTGTTTTTTAAAATTTATTTATTTGTGCATATAAGAACTGGGGTACAGGTCAGAGGTGAGGAGTGTAACAGGCTTCACCAGAGAGACAGAGCAGGGAGCAGAAGAGGCGGAATGACTGAAATACACTGCTGAGGGGAGCAGTGGGGAGACAGAAGAGGTCTGCTGCGCCATGTGTGTCAGCTCCCTGGTCAGAGATGGAACTCTGTTGCAGTGTTGTATGAGTTCTTTGTATACTTTGGATATTAACCCTTGTTGGCTGTATGATCTTCAAATACAGTCTTATTCAGGAGGATGTCTTTTCATTTTTTTAAAAGATTTATTTATTTGTGCATACAAGAGCTGGGGTACAGGCCAGAGGCATGGGAGGTGAGAAGATTCACCAGCGATAAGAGTGGGGGGCGGGGCAGAACAGACAGATGGACTGAAACATGGCTGAGGGGAGCAGCTGGTGAGGCAGGAGAGGTCTGCTGCACCATGGGCGTCCCCTCCCTGGCCCGGGATCAACTCAACCTGATATGCCACCAGGGAGGCCCTGCCTTTTCATTTTGATGGTAATTTCTTTTGCTTTACAGATACTTTTTAGTTTGTTGTAGGCTCATTTGCTTACTTTTGCTTTTGTTTCCCTTGCTTTTGGAATTGAGTCCCTAAAGACTCAGAAATTCTAAGACTAATTTTTAGGAGTTTATTGTCTATGTTTTCCTTTATGGATTTTATGGTTCCAGGTATTACATGCTAGCCTTTAATCTATTTTGGGTTTTTTGTTGTTGTTTAAAAAACGTTTATTGAGAAGGAAAGGGATAGAAATAAAGTGGGACTCCCGGGCCAGTGGAACCAGGCCAGGGAGGGGCAAGGGAGCCAAAGTGGAGTTGAACTTTAAGGAATATATACCTTCTTTCCCTAGTCACGCCAAAGCTCCACTAGTCTCCTTGTGATTGGTTGTTTCTAGATGGGCCTTTAATCTATTTTAAATTAATCTTAATAGTGTGAGATAGTGATCCAGTTTTCATTCTTTTGCAAATGGTTGTTTAGTTTCCCCAGTACCATTTATTGATGACATTTTCCTTGCTCCATTGTTTGCTCCTAGTGTGGAGTGCAAACATTATTTTGATGCTAATGAAGATCCAATGGGAGGCAGGGGGTGGGCAGTGAGTCAAAATATCAGGGCCTAGGTGTTGGAGAGGAATCTGCTGATAGTGTGTTCAAGGTAAGTGGGGGTGGGAAGGGGGGGGCGGGCGGAGGGTGGCATGGAGAGAAGACAACAAATCAGTTCAGATGCTGTTTTCAAAGTCTGAAGTCTAACTTGCCTCCTTCCGGCAGGTTACAAGATCTGATAAACTTGAATCAGTCACTTCATTTTCCTGATCCTCAATTTAAAAACGCTTTGGACTAGCTAAAGGTGGTAGGTGCACAACATAGAGACTGTATTGAGTGGCACTGAATTGTAAATATTAAAATGGTTAATTCTATGCTGTGTTAATTTCTCTTTTTTTAAGATTTTAAAAAAGATGTTTGCATAGAACGGGGGTGCAGGCTAGAGGTGTGGAGGGCCCTTCAATTGTTTCCAACTCTTGGCTAATGTGGGTAAATACCCACAAGTGGGAGGACTCACCAGAGACACAGTGGGGAGCAGAACAGGCAGATCTACTGAAACACACTGAGGAGGGGAGCAGCGGGCGAGGCAGGAGAGGTCTGCCGCTCTCTGGGTTAGCTCCCTGGTCAGGGATGGAACTCAAGCCCCCAAGTGGAGAGGGCAGAGGGAGCAGGAGGGGGCTGTGGAGGAGGTAACAATGTGACTTAATCCCTAGGTTACCAAGGAGGCGCCACTACTGAATTTCACTTCAATTAAAAAACATAAAACAAAACAAAGCTGAGGGTTGTTGTAAGGTTTACATGACTCCAGTGGGTTTGTTAGACTTCCCATAATCACATTAACCCTTCTGGGCCTGGAACCCTCCCAAGACCTACATCAAGCAACTTATTTGGGTCCCTTTAAGGTTTTCCAAGCTTGCAGTTCAACCTGGTTATTAAAATCTCAGTCACTGAGGTTTTATTTATTATGTCAACATCCTTCCTTCTGCTGGTCCTGCTCCTTCTGTACCGAGGGAGTAAGCCTGTGCCTGGTTGCCCAGGATATACTGAGGAGGGGGTGGGGCTGAGAAGAGACAATGATGGTCTGTTGATGACAGTGGGAAGCTGCATAACTGGTTTACAGTAACTTTTCTGGGATTCCCTTGGAGTCATCATCACCTGGCTGCTGGCCACAGTCTCACTGGGTGCGGCTAGGGAGCAGGAAGGCCAAGTTCTTCAACTGCCTCCTTCAGAGGTCCACCGAAAAAAATTTAATGCAGGTGCAAGGTTTCTTAGGACAGCAACCAGCCTGGCCCCACTATGGAGCACCCCAGAGGGGCAAACATGTTTGGGGTGGGGGATGAGTGGGTCCCCCTTTCCCAAGCTCCACTGGGTGACCAATCAGGTAGCCTGAAGTTTCCTACCCTCTTCTCCCCTTTGACAATCATTCATACCCCACACCCTATGCGCCTGGTACCACAACAGCTTAGGGTGAAGCCATTCTGCTGAATTCCAGTCCAGAACTTACTGTCTTATGTGCCACTAATTAAAAGACACAGTTAAATCTCCCCCTTGAGCTTCATGCTCAATTTTTCATTGATTCCAGGCTTACATTTTCTCTCACTGACTCCACGAGGACAGATGATGCACATGGTTTATGGTTCCTCCCTCCTTTGGCCCTGGGTCTATCCCAGTCATTATGTGATGGATTCTAGGAAAACAGTCATTGAGGAAAAATGGATAGCAGAGAGAGTAAAAAAGAGATCTTTTAAATTTTTGTCCCTAAGCCAGCACTTGTCAGTTGAAAACACACCCACCAATTCCTGAGATGCCTGCTTGCCAGCACTTTAGATAGTCTGAGGATTCTGTTACAGGAGATTGTATATAAGAGTAGGGCTTTCAGGGCCTCCCTGGTGGCCCAAGGGGTTAAGTATCAGTCTCTGCAATTGCCTGAGTTCAATGCCCAGCAAGGGAGGTGACCCACAAGGCACAGCAGACCTCTCCTGTCTTACCCACTGCTCCCCTCAGCAGTGTACTTCAGTAGATCTGTCTGTTCTGCTCCCCACTCTATCTCTGGTGAATTTTCTCACCACCCCCACTCTAGCCTACACCCCAACTCTTGTATATATAAATAAATAAACCTTAAAAAAAAAAGAGAGAATGGCTTTCAGATGGGAATAGTAAAGGTTAAGAGGTTTGTTTCAAGCCTCTCTTCCCCCAGCTAAGGCTAAGCCTGCTTATGACACCAGAATCATAATTATAAAAATAACAGCATTCCCTCCACTTGCAGTGACCTCCTCTCCCTCTCTGCTCATCTATTCCAAGTCTAGATCAACTGCCCTACTTCCAGGAGGCCTCACTCACACCTGAGGGGCAGTAGGACTCCCTCCTGTGTGTTCTTCATGGGGTGTCAGAGGATCCACAGAGGTCAGTGATGGAACGACAGGACATTTAGCACAGCACTCGCCTTGCTCCCTGGTGCTAGTATTCCCAAGAGGGTCACTTGTCATTATGTGTGTGTATCTCACTATCAAAATAATATTTATTCTGGTTGAGTTTACTTACTTGCCTGTATCTGTACCAGAGCTGTGAACTCTTTGGTATCAAGGTGGCTTAATTTATAAAATGTGTCTACTAATACTTCACATAACACTGGGCACAAAAGTAGGCACTTAGATGTGCTGGGAACAGGAGCTGCCTTTACACAGGCCCACAGCATGGCTCAGTAAGGCTGACTCCTTGATCTTTAGAGAGCACAGTGGTTAGCTTTGCCTGAGATGAGGCCCCTAGCTGGCTGCTACATCTTCCCTCGGCACTCATGCAATCCTTTTTTGCCTTTGCCAGATCCCCGTAGCTCTTGCTCCAACTTCTGGAGCCCCCACCTGCTCCCCCAGCACTGGATCAGGCCTCTTTCCTCAGCTCCTCTCATCACTCCCTTCCAGGCAGCTTCTCAAACTGGACCTGTCATCACTTCCCCAGCATTGAGCACTGCAAGGCTGACCTAGGTGTCGTCATACTAAGCCAGGCTTTAGGTCTCATGTGGGTGCCCAAAGCTCAACAAATGTATGTCAAAGTCAGGGAGAATGTCAGTGCTGTGACCTGACAGGCCATGGCAGTGGAAAGGGCAACCATGGAGATGTGGTCAGATTCTGGTTGAGCCACTTACTAGCTGCTGACTGACCAATTGCTAAACCTCTCAGAATTTCAGTTTTATCATCTGTACATGGGGATAAAAAACCACCACCACCATCCTATTTGGTGAGGTTACTGTGAAGAGTAAACACTATGACACATGGTACATCATTGGCTTTGTGCCTGACACATGGCAGATTCTCTGCAAACAGTTTCCTTTTTACTGCAAAGATCGCTTCCAAGTCTGAAAGTCCATGAGCCTTTGAAACACATGTTTTGTGTCAGACTATATCTTGGGGAGATCATTAAGCTGCTAGAAAGTTTATCTTCCCAGAGAAACAAGGATCTCAGGTGACAGAGACAACCCCTGCATCTTACAGTTCCCCAGAACAGACTTTTCATGCCTCGTCCAAAGCCCAGCAGGTCGGGGGAAGGTTTGTAGGTGATCAGGGTTCACAAACCACACTGGGCAAAGTAGATGAAAGCAGGTTTAGTCTCTGGAGGAGCACTGAGTGAGGAAAAGCCTAGGGAGGACTGAAAATGACCCTGGGCCCAGAGGAAGGTCAGTGACTCAAGAGCAGCCATGTTTACACACACTGGGGAACAGGCAGCTCTGCCAGGGAGCTCTGTACTCAGGGTGGAGTCTGCAGTCTTGAACACAGACTCCCATGGAAACAAAGGGCAAGAACTGAGAGCAACACTTACCTGGCCCTTTCTTCCGGCAGGTGAAATGGGTAGCTTTTGGAGACAATGAAACAGAAAGAACAGTGGGGAGGAGGAGCCCAGTCAAGTCAACTTGCTGCTCTCCCTTAGAGCACTGGGTCTCACGCTATAAAACCTAGATGCTTTTCTACCCAAGCCTAGATGCTTTTCCCTTTCCCTTTTAGATAAGTCCTTTAAGCACAAAGTCACATGGGCAAATATTTGTTGGATGCTGAATAAATGGATTGACTCAATTTGATTTGAAAGCATCTGTTATACAATAAAAAGAACTTCATTTGTGACCAGGCCTTTTAGTGTCCTGGGGTACAAGCACATAGCAAGATGGCTTTAGGGCCCATATGGGAAACATTGAAATCTTTGGGAACTCAGGCACCGAGGATACAGGGAAAGTAGTGGTTTCCTGAATTGAGTGAAGGCCTAGAGATGGTAAATGGCCCTCAGTCTCTGACTGTCTCATGTGCACTCTGCTCCACCTCTAAGCTTGCAGGGGCTAGCCCATGCCGAAGAGTCCAGTGGCCCCAGTAGAGCAAGCTGGTATCAGAGCACCAAAACCAGTGTGCCAGCTTGCCTCCTGGGCACAGAAGTATGAGTACTGCCAGAGCATTTATTCAAGCCCTTGGCATCTTCTTTCACCACAGGTGTCACAGTAGTCACCTTGGGTGCCTTCCTGTCTCCTATCCTGCTTTTCTCCATTCTTTATCCTCACTGTCTACAAATAAATCTTATCATTCACTGACCACTCCCTGCTTACAGGATAAAGTCCCAATATCTTGGCAGAACATTCAAGGCCCTTTGCTTTGCTGCCCACAACCAGCACCTTGGCCATACCTGACTCCTGCTAGTGGGGCTTACTCTCTCATACACACACACACCACTGACCCACAGCCCTACCTGCTGTTGTCTGCCCAGAGTCTTACACACCTTCTTCTCTTTCTAGCATCTGCTCAAATGCAGTTTTCTGTGAAATGGGCCACCAGCGCCCACGGGCTTCCTAAAGTCATCCTTAAATCTTTATTTGGCCTGCAATTTTTTTATACCCACAAATTCTTGGTCTCTTTTCAGTCTTGGTTCTATTGTAACTTAAAAGTTGAAAACTTTTTTTGACATAATTTCAGACTTACAGGGAAGTTGCAAACACTAATACCAAAGGATTCTTGCACATTTCACCCAGATTCCCTAAATAATAAGTTCGCCATATTTGCCTTAATCTTCTATCTCTATTATCTATCTAGAGTCTACACACCTTTTTTCTGAATTGTTGGTGAGCTGTTACGCCCCTCTACTTCTTCAATGTTTGTATTTCTAAAATAGGGACATTCTTGGTGAGAGAAATAGGTGAAGGGAGTCAAAAGGTATAAACTTCAAGTTATAAAATGAATAAACCCTGAAGACATAATATATAGCATGGAGATCAGTTATAATATTGTATTGCATATTTGAAAGTTGCTGAGAGAGTTAATCTTAAAAGTTTCCATCAGAAGGAAAAAAAAAACCTTTTGTAACTATGTGTGGTGGTAGATGTTAACTAGACCTATTGTGCCAACCATTTCACAATGTATACAGAAGTTAAATCATTATATTGGACACCTGAAACTATTGTACTGTCATATGTCAGCTATTCCTCAATAAAAAGAAAGCCAAGGACCTCCTCTCACATTTTATAAAACAATGATCAAAATTAGGAA
This sequence comes from Galemys pyrenaicus, assembly GCA_019455555.1. NCBI lineage: Eukaryota > Metazoa > Chordata > Mammalia > Eulipotyphla > Talpidae > Galemys > Galemys pyrenaicus. The sequence continues at coordinate 1,450,306 of JAGFMF010011880.1, forward strand.
ACTAATTTGGATATCACAATAAAACCCTTCATAGCAAGGTCAAGTCCCAGATTACACACTGAATTTAGTTGTCATGTTTCTTTAGTATTTGTAGTTAGTATTTTAGTGTTTAGTATTTAATGTAGAACAGTTCCTTGGCTTTTTTCCCCTTTTTTCATAACAATTGACATTTTCGAAACATCTAGGTGAGTTATTTTGTAGAAAATAACTTATTTTGAGTTTGTCAAATGTATCTTCATGTCAGGTTCATACAGTCTTGGTTAGATGTCCCACGGGTGACCTATGCTTGTCTGTGTATCGCATCAGGGTGTGTATGTTGTCGCTCTGTCCCATTTCAGTGACACTAATTGATCACTTGGTTGCTTTGTTAACATGTCTGACCCTTCCCCGACCCTTTTCAAGGTCAAAGATGGGCTTATCATGTTTCAGCCTGGCATCATGGGGCCTGAGACTGTGGGGATACAGGGAGTGTAAGGAACAAACACTGACTGAACCCCTCCCCCGTGCCAGCAATGTGGCTGCTTCTTGTCTAAACCTCCAGCAACCCTATAATTTAGTGGTTGTTATGCTCATTTTACAGGTGTGCTCAGTGAAGATGACTAATTTGCCTAAGGACACTTGACTGGTAAGTAGCAGATCCAGATAGAAATCCAGGCCTGCCGCCCACTTTCCATGATGCTCATGCCCTGGCACTAATGGACAGTCAACAACAGTCGTTGCTTTGAACAGATGTTCTAAAAAACATTCAAACAGAAAAATCGAACACCAAGACCATGAAAAAACTTAACACATTTTTAAATCAGTGAGGATGCTTTCTATTCATTTATCTCTTCAACAAATATTGATGGTGTGTCTACTTTGCACCAGGCAGTGTTACAGATAATAGGGATATAGTAGTGAACAAATAGCTTACAATCTAGTGGAACTCTGCAAATACCAGCAAATCCAACAAAAGTGGCTTGAACAATAACAAGAAGGCTAGCAGCAGAGCAGCTCCAGGGTTTTAGCACTTCAAAGATGTCCTTGCTGAGATTTATATTCTCTGAAATTTGCTTAGCTTTCCCTTCGGGGATGCAAGATGTTTGCCTTAGTTTTTTAAAGCAAGATATCTTCAAAGGAAAGAAAGAGGGGGGTGTGTGATCCTGTCACAGTCCTTTTATATGGACAAAGAAAGTCTTGCTAGAATCTTCTGAGCCAACTTCCCTTCCTCCTGACTGACCAGAACTACGTAACCTGAGAGGAATGCACTAACATTTCTAGTATAGACCATCTAAAGTCTCACCCCACCACCCAGACCACCTCCAGGTTCAACTTTCCATAAAGTACTTTGTTATAGAAGAATCAAGTAGGAGTGTGAATAGGCGAGTGAAAAAAAACCTGCAATTTTCTTTTAAGACGGAAAGAGGGGAAAGGTTGATGAGTAGGCAACTGACAGTATTTGTCAAATCTCCCATTCGTTAATTTACCAAATATTTACAGACTCTGTGGCTTGCTAGAAACCATACAAATAAAAATTTGCTTCATTGCTATTCCTTATATCCCTTACATCAATTTTTATTTTTACTTACTAAGTCAGAAAATGTCTATCACTATAGCTTTTGTCTCATTCTAAAATCAGGTCTCCTTTACATAAGTATACAGAGTCTTAGCCAGGGGAAGTTTAAAAGGATTTAATAACTGGATATAGCATACACATGGACTGCTGGGCAGGGTAGGGTCCTGCTGGGCGAGGCAGTCACCATGGAATTGATGGATGGGGAGGTCAGAAAGATCATAGTGGAGGGGCCAGGAAGAGTGGGGGACATGAAGGCCCTACTTGGCAAAATAGTATGAAAGTACTTATTTCCATATCTTAGCAACCAGTATGACAGTGCCCGTTGGTGCCAATCTTTATGATAACCATTTCCAGAGTTAGTGTAAAGACCCCAATACGGTCTTCCAGCTTCAGTCCCATGGTCATGAATTTGGGCTACCTTCAGTTTTAAAGGTAATATTAAGTTCAAAGCACTTTTGTAGGCATCTTTGCTTTACTTCATAATACATAAAATGTACAATTTACATTAGCTATATATTCATAAATATGTTGTAGTTATTTGTCTCCTTGAAACAGTTTTCAAAGTGGCATTTCAAAGTCAAAAGTATAATCAATTTTATAATTTGACATGGTGACTTGAAAAGCATTTAATAAAGGGTTTAGAGGCATCCTTGCCCACTTTTTCACAGACTACTGTTGCTGGAGATATGGAAGGCACATCTAGAGTGGAAAGGCATGGGCACTGGGTTAAGGAGAGCTGGGCTCAGTTCTGAGCAATACTTCTCTACTAGAGTTTGTGTGTGTGTGTGTTAAAGATTTTATTTATTTATACATGCAAGAGCTGGGGTACAGGCCAGAGGTGCGGGGGGTGAGAGGATTCACCAGAGACAGAGTGGGGAGCAGCACAGGCAGATTGACAACCCTTTGCACCACCAGGGAGGCCCTTCTCTACTAGAGTTTGTGGACTTGGGGGGCTCTTGGCCTTTCTTTTTTTTTTTTTAAAGATTTATTTTTTTATTCATACAAGAACTGGGGTACAGACCAGAAGTGCAGGGGGGGGTGAGAGGATCTACCAGAGACAGAGTGGGGAACAGAACATGCATACTGACTGAAACACACTGCTGAGGGGAGCAGCGGGCGAGGCAGGTGAGGTCTGCCACACCATGTGGGTCCCCTCCCTGGCCGGCAGCAGGGATTGAACTCATGCTGCAGTGGCTGTGGTCTGCTCCATAGTGCATTGCTTAACCCACTGCGCCACCAGGGCGGGCCCCTCTTAGCCTTTCTTAACCATTCCCCGACTGTAAAACTGGGGTGTTGCCCATGCATTGATTGTCTTCATTTGTTCCCAACGTTGGTCTGAGTGTCAGACCACCCTTGTCACACCCTCACCGTGTCCCACTAAGGTTAATGATCAAAGTGTCACCGATGGTGCTGGTTCTGCACCATAGGAAGTGTGTAGGCCGCCACCTGCTGGTGGAGAGGGTCCGTGTTCAGATGCCTGAAGGATCAGGCAGCTCCTCCTAGTGTTCCTGTGAGGATCTGCCCAAGGTGAAACTGCAGGAGAAGGCAGGGCGAGCTCCCCTTTCTAGACTTGCCCTGTGTGGGTGGTGGATTTAAGGTGTCAGTGAAATCCTGAGAAAGACATGATGGTAGATTTAGAAAAGTGACTTATAAAGAAAGTTGTTTTTGATTTTGGAGACTGAAGGCGCAGGCAATGGCATTTTTGCAAAAGCAGATCTTTACGGTGATTTATTAGGCCCTATAGAGAGCCTGACAGCAGTGATTAATCAGTCCTGCTGCTCACAGAGTATCTACCATGTGTCAGACACATGTTTGGCAAACAATGTTGAACAAGACAGGCAGGATTCCTGTTTTCTTTGGGAAGTTTGGGGATAAGATTAATTTTTTAAAAACTAATATACATCCATCTATTTAATTGAAGACAAAATGGCATCTAAACAGAAACATTTAAACACAGTATTTCACCTTCCAAACACAGTAGCTACTTTTATTTCAATATCTTTCAGCCCTTGTACACTCGTATGCCCATTTCTAAAGTGCAATAATCATAATGCATGTTATCTTGAAGTTTGTTGTATTTCACTCTAATACTTCTCTATGTTGCTACATAGGTTTCATAATTACCCGTACAGCTATCCAAAAGACAAATATGGGGAGCTTCCCTAGTGGTGCAAGAAGTAAAGCAACACACTATGAAGCATCCGCAGCCACTGCAGCACGAGTTTGAACCCTGGCCAGGGACCCACATGGCACAGCAGACCTCTCCTGCTTCACCTGCTGCTCCCCTCAGCAATGTATTTCAGTGGATCCACGTGTTCTGTTCCCCACACTGTCTCTGTTTACTCCTCTCACCCCCCGCACCTCTGGCCTGTACCCCAATTCTTGTATGCATAAATAAATCTTTAAAAAAAAAGACAAATATGTGGCCCTATCAAAATCTATGTAGCAATTTCCTTAAGCTTAGACACATAGATTGCTTTTTCTTTTTTACTGTAATAGATATTGCTGATGTTACTTTCTTTTTTTTTTTTTTAAGATTTTATTCATTTATGCATACAAGCACTGGGGTACAGACCAGAGGTGGGGGGGGTGAGAGGAGTCTGACCAGAGAGACAGTGGGGAGCAGAACAGGCAGATTAACTGAAATACACTGCTGAGGGAGCAGCAGGCGAAGCAGGAGAGGTCAGCTGTGTCATGTGGGTCCCCAACCTGGCCGGAGGCAGGGATTGAACTTGTGCTGCAGCAGCTGCAGTTTGTGTCACCCATAGCGCCACCAGGGAGGGCCCTGATGTTAATTTCTTTATGCAGATTTTATTGCATTATTTCTCAATAATCATGACTATGGCTCATATTATATGTTGTCATATTGCTTCCCCTAGAGCTAATGCTGATTTACAGTGCCACCCATGTTATATCAGCCAATTTAGCTGCAATATTAGGTGCTTTGAATATTTTTGCTTTAATGCATTTTTGAGAATTAATATTTTAAAAAGCTTTAATCTACAGTCTTTGGATACCAGTAGGTAGGTTCTTTTTTGCATGTGTACTATATTTAATTGCTCCTGTATGAAAATGTGTGTTCATATTGTGCTTAAAAATCTGAGTCTCTTGTTTGATGTCTTTAGGAGAGAGAAAGCAATAAAAGATTGTGGTATTGCAGCTCAGGGAGTGAGACTGGTGCTCACTATGTTATTCATTGGGTTAATAGCTCCTTCTGGAATCTTCCTAAGAAAGCTCAGCTGTTCTCAGATCTAGAATATAAGTCTCCTCTGCCCAGAACTACCAAATAAGAAAAGTGATTCTGTCAAAACTTTGGCTGTGTTTGACTCAATAGTGGAAATAACATAATTTCTCACTGTTTATGAAAAAGGGTTGGACACCAGCCTATGTTACAATAACACAAATGAAAATTATATGATTGGAGCATCGCTTATTTTCATAGTGACTCTGAAGAATATAAAACGAGGGGCCTCCCTGGTAGCGCAGCGGGTTGAGCACCGCACTGTGAAGCATCTACTGCACAGCAGCTTGAGTTTGATCCCCGGCAAGAGGGGACCCACATGGCACAGCAGAACTCTCCTGCCTTGCCCGCTGTTCCTCTCAGCTGTGTACTTCAGTCGATCTGCCTGTTCTGCTACCCTCTCTGTCTCTGGTGAATCCTTTCACCTCCTGCACTCTGGCTGTACCCCATCTTGTGTGCATAAAATAAAAAAATAAAATATTTTTTTAAAAAAATAATATAAAACATTCTCAAGTGTGTCACTTGGAAGAATCATTCTGATATGAATGATTCTGGCCCAGAGAAGTGAAGAAAACACCCAGAAGCACAGAGTGCAAAGTGGGTATGACTTGTAGGCCACCCATGGATGCGTATAGCATCAAAAACATCTGCCATATTCCAGGTTTTACCAAGTTATTCACATTTATAAAGCTNGTGGTAATATTTAAAGGGAAAAAACCAGTTAACCCTAAATTTGGGAGAAAACTGAAAGAACTCAGACTAGGGAGGAAACTGGTGAGATTCATGCCTGAAGCCATTTTTGCAAAAAAAAAAAAAACAAAAAACCACACCCAAGAGAGCTATACGGGAAATAGCAAATTTCTCAAGAGTGAACAGAAAGAGAATGTCATCTATTCTATAGACCTAAAGCGCTTACGGCGACCAGTGCAAGGAAAGTTACTTGGGCTGGTCAGCCACAGGTGTAACGTGGTAAACCACGTTGGGCGCCAAACTTACAGGGCAACCCTAATATAAAATGGGTTTGCCTGACTGGGTCCTCACCCGCGCGCTCGAACTGCACTTATAATGCCCCAACTGCAGGCACACACAACA
>JAGFMF010011880.1:1465453-1499035 GCA_019455555.1 Galemys pyrenaicus
TCCCCTCCCTGGCCGGCAGCAGGGATTGAACTCGTGCTGCAGTGGCTGCGGTTTGCTTCATAGTGCTTTGCTTAACCCACTGCGCCACCAGGGAGGCCCTCCAATTCACTTTTTAACGAGTGTCTTGCAACCTTCCCAGACTGTGTAGGAGTTTCATCGTCGGTTCAAGCAGTTTCTTCGCTGTCGTCACGATATCCCTCACACTCCACCGCTCCACACCACCACAGCACCACAGGTGTCCATCATCAGTAGTGGGAGGGTGGAAATACCTGATCAACCTTTACCTTACAATGACTCTTCAGCGATACTCAGTCAGATGTAGTTTGGGTTAAATATCATCAAATCCCTTCTATTATCTGTTCAGTTTTGTGGCTCCCTAGGACTCTGGCTAAACTCTGATCTTGTTTAAACCCAAGGTAGTCTCAAAATAATAAAAATGCTCTCTGTAAATAGCCTAGCAGTTCCTCAAAAAAGCCAAAACTAGAGTTACCATATGACTCAGCATTTCTACTCCTAGGCATATACCCGAGAGCTTAGAAAGCATATGTCCACGGAAAACTTGTACACCAATGTTCACACCAGCAGTACCCATACCAACCAAAGAATGGAAACGACTTGTGTCCTTCAGCTGAAGAATGTTAAATGAAAATATGAAATGCCCATACAGTGGGGGTCACTTGGCAATAAAAAGGATTTAAGTACTGAAACTGGCTAAAACACAGATAAACCTCAAAGGCATTTGCTAGGTGTAAGAGCCAGTCAACCAAAACCACATGCTTTATGACTCCCTTTATGTGAAATGACCATAACAGGCAAATCCACAGAGAGTGTAGAAGAGGGGCGTCTAGAGACTTGGGGGTGGGACTAATGGCAAGTGACTGCTAATGAATATAACTTTTAATTGGGTGATGAAAATGTTGTGGAATTAGATGTTGAAGCAAAGGCACAATAAGTATACAGACTTACACATAAAGCTAGAGCCTCAGAGAATAGTCACAGCATCTTCTACTCTGAAAGACAGAGGAGCCTAGTGGGAAGAGTGCTTTCTTATGGAATAGCTTCTTGGTTACTAATTAGAATCTCAGCTCCTCCACTAACCAGATATAAAACTTTGGTCAAATGACTCATCCTTTATCAACCGCAGTTTCTTTGTCTATAAAATGGAAAAATGCAGTCTGTCTTGTAAGTAATTGAACGTATAGGGCTTTATTTAGTCATCTCTAGGGTTCTCCTTCATCTCTAATCTCAGGAACCACTGTGCAATATTGGGAAAGCTTGCACCCCTTGACAGGTACAAGGAGACCTTTGTACATCAGGTTCAGAAGCTTTTCTAAGTGGGTTTTCTTAAACTGGCATTAACAAGCATTGAAATAATTTCTTTCTCTTACCTTTTCTTAAATTGTAGTTTAGTGACGAGGATGAGACTTTGCACACTAAAATGTATACAGAATCACCTCAGAATCTTGTTAAGCTGTCGATTCTGAATCATAGGTGTGGGTGAAGGCTGCAATTTCGCATTTCTAAAAATCTCCCAGATTAAAAACAACAGGTGACAATGATTCTGGCCCTTGAAGAATGCCTGCGTAGCATATACTGAGTCACGGGACATGTTAAGCTAAAATGATTTCTATATTGTTCAAGTAGCAAAAATTTGAGAGTATCTATATAAATAGGGGTTTCATAACTACGATACTTATAGTCTGATTTCTAGCAAAGATTTTTAAGTCCTTTAGATATTCATAGAAATCTTTTTTCTTTATTTATATATATTTGACCACTCATAGAAATATTTTAGCCTTTCACGAGGGTCCAGAGTTCCCATATGAAATACTTTTCTTTTTTTAAGGTTCCAATGTGTTTTTATTGATTAGCATTGTTGTTTTGCGACCAGCCCCGGCTGGGTAGGTTCACCATTGGTTCTAATGGTAAAAGAATTTTGGAGTCTTTGGCATCACCTTCACAGGTTTTAATAGTAAGCCAGCAGGGAGACAGCAACTTAAGACCCCTCCCTAGGGTGATGCCACCTTTTTAAGCCCCTCCCTAGGCACAGGTGTGCACACTTACACAAGTGCACACACCCATCCTTCAGAATCAGGCACGTGTGCCCCACAACCATGCACCTCCTGCATTAACATGATCAAGGCCACAGGTAATAGCCACAGAGGCCAGTGGTATAAAAAACCTGATTAATTCATTTATCCTACAATCATACATATATATATAACCCATCTGCCATATTCAGTGTCACTCAAATATCAGATACTAAAATGACTTACATACAAATTCTCATAACTACTCTGAATACAGAATAGTTCTCTATTAACAATAAAAAACAAATCACTGAGTTTATCCTGAAAATTTTAAATTCAGGCCATTATTTCTGAGTTTGGAGGTCTGAGTAACCCATGTTTAAAGTTGATTTTCTCATGATTGCAGTTTGCTTTGTCATGTGATTTGGGACTTCTTCTTGCCTCAAGCCATGCTGCATATGACACTCATTGGCGATGGGACCTTACAACTGTCCTCGCACTGTGCACTGGTCAGTTCTGGAGTCATCCTCCCAGTTCCAGTTTTTTAATCTCGGCCTGAGTGTACTTGTGAATAAAAGCCTCTTGTATCTCCTCTGAAACTTAACAATCCACTGATATAGGGTGGCCCTTCCTGCTCTGTTCAAGCCTCCTCACCCTCCTTTAGGCTGTTGTGACCCTGTAGCGGCAGGATGGGAGCACTGGAGCAGGGTTCAGGATGGTTCTGGGCAGACGGGTCAGGGAAGGAGTCTTAGAACCCTCGGTGGCTTTTCATACTTTATTTAGTAGAGGTGGCCAGGTACATGGCAGGCAGGCCTCCCAGTCCCCAGCGCATCTCATCCTCTCGGCTACTTCTACTGCTGCTGCTCGCTGGTGCTGCTGTCAGGCTTGTCGGTCGGTTGGTCGGTCCTCGCAGTTCTGGCATCCTCATGACACCGCCCATTTAAGCCCGTGTCCAACACAGGTGCGCCCACTTGCACATGCCCACCCTGGAATGCTCGCAGCACCGCAGGTGTCCATCATCAGTGGTGGGAGGGTGGAAATACCTGATCAACCTTTACCCTACAGACCCCCACACCATTTCTGCCTTATGAAATTCTAATTCAAACCATAAAAATGAATATTTTTATGAGGAGCAACATTTTCCAAGGCCGGCTTGCATCTAATTATCTGTTTAGACTAAGTCTAGCAGGTAGACAGAACAGGAATAATTAGCCTTACTTTGTAGATGACCAGATAACCAGCTCTGGCAGGTTAAGTGATCTGTTGAAGCCATTTGGATGGTCCCTGGCTGAGCTTGGGGAATGTGGAGATCACACCTGGATCCCTTGTCCTGTGCTTATCTTGATATGACCAAGGAGTCAATGCAACTTTGGGGTATACAAACAAGGGGGATGGGGATAAAGGGCAAGAGAAAGATTCCTTAGCAAAGGGTCTTCTCAGAGTGCAAGAAAGAACTAGTAGTATTTCTATTCTCCCCATAATTCAGGATTAAAAAGTCACAGTGTTACCTGTATGTAGGGTAAAGGTTGATCAGGTATTTCCACCCTCCCATCACTGATGATGGACACCTGTGGTGCTGCGAGCATTCCAGGGTGGGCATGCGCAAGTGGGTGCACCTGTGTTGGACACGGGCATAAATGGGCGGCATCATGAGGCCTCCAGAACTGTGAGAACTGCGAGCACCAACAGACAGAACTGATGAGAGCAGCAGCAGCAGAAAGAGAAGAAGCAGCCAAGAGGGTGAGATGCGCTGGGGGCTGGGAGGCCTGCCAGCCTCCCGGCCCCCTGGCACCCCTGCCTGCCATGTACCTGGCCACCTCTACTAAATAAAGTATGAAAAGCCACCGAGGGCTCCAAGACTCTCCTTCCTTGACCCGTCTGCCCAGAACCATCCTGAACCTTGCCTCCTGTGTCACCTCCATCCTGGTGCTACACTGTATTAAAACAAACATGTTTGGGGTCCAAACATCCATCTGGCTATCTTTCTATGCTCTTGCTTATAGGACAACAGGAAGGTCACCGGCTGTCAGGATCCTGGCCTCTTCCTTTCACAAAGCAGACCCAAGCCTATCTGATTTGGGCCCTGAAAACCCTCAGGTAGGGTGGGGGATGGGCAGAAAGGAACACACTTGAGAGTTGGTGCTTATGGCTGGTTTAATTCATCAGTCAGGCATTCTTGCAGTCTAAGTGTGCTTTTCAACCTTGAATATTTTAAGCTGGAGGCTTAAAACATTGATGTGGGGGACCCTATCCCTAGAGATCTGCAGTGGGGCTAGGGATTTTAAAAGTTCCCCTGGTATTCTAATGACTAGCCAGGTTTCCCTCTACCCTACATGGATTGGTGGATTATTTCAATCCATTTCATCAGTGCAGAGACTCTGCTCATCCTGAATTAAAAATGGCCAAAAAAAGTCACGTGATTTTCGTTTTATGCAAATCAGGTATTGTGGGATATATGCGCTAGAAAGGAGGCTGGTTTGTTTCTTGCCTTACTTGCTAACACAGGGCAGCACATGGAGAGGGTTATGGGCACAGACCTTCTGGACTTGCATCCTCTGCTGCTGATTTAGTGGCACAGTAATATCTTCCTAAGTTTTCTTATCTGCGGAATGGGTTTTGGGTGTTGAAGAGATTCAGGCTGGGAAGAGGACACACTTGCATGAGTCCAGCTGCACATCTTAACAGGTGAAGCCTCGCAACTCATTTGCCTCAGTTTAGACAGATCTTCCCATCATGTTATGATGACTTCTGATTGCTTTCATTGCCTGCAGCTGAAAGAGTCCTGCTCCGCGTACTCCCTCTCATAGGGAAGAAAATAGTTGAAGCCAAAGGAAGCAAGCAACTTGCTCAGACAGTAATCTCCAGAATAGGGTCGCAATCCTGAGCTCAGGTTCAGGTTCAAGGTTGTCTTTACTGTGTCCCCTTGTAGGGTAAAGGTTGATCAGGTATTTCCACCCTCCTACCACTGATGATGGACACCTGCGGTGCTGCGAGCATTTCAGGGTGGGCATGCGCAAGTAGGTGCACCTGAGTTGGGACACAGGCATAAATGGGCGGCGTCATGAGGTCGTCAAAACTGTATGGATCGACCAACCGACAAAACCGAGAGAAACAACAGAATCGACAACAGCAGCAGCAGCAGCAGCAGCAGAGAGAGAAGCAGCAGCCTCCCAGCCCCCCGGCACCCCTGCCTGCCAGCCTGCCAGCCCCCTGGCACCCCTGCCTGCCATGTACCTGGCCACCTCTACTAAATAAAGTATGAAAAGTCACTGAGGGCTCCAAGACTCTCCTTCCTTGACCCATCTGCCCAGAACCATCCCGAACCTGCCCAGTGCCGCCTTTCCTGTCGCTACACCCCTGCACCGTTGGTATCGTTTGTAACTCAGATTTCCACTGCTTACTTTCTTTTTGGGTCAAGATATCCAGGATCTTTACAAATATATAACGTTTTGCATTTTAATTCCAAATACGTATCTGTGTGCAACGCAGTGAACTGCTCTTTTCTCCTTGAGAGGTAAAAACTAAAACATGTTACCATATGGAAAACAACATGTTACCATATGGACATACTTGTTCACATAGTTGACTTTTCTTTAGCCAAAGTGGGGATTTTTTTCCCTCTTAAAAAGACATTTCTCCTGGAAAAATGAAATATTTTAAAGGGATGTATTTTCATATTAAGTAGGAATTATAAACAACTGATTTTTTAAATAAGTCACCACAAGGCGTAAGCCTGGTTAGCAAAAGATCTACTGGCAGGCTTCTCCTAATTTTTCCTTAACTTCCGCATAAACTATGTATCTATCAATACTCAAAAATTTCATCCTCTGCTGGGAATGAGAGTACTTTACTTGAAAAGTCACTTTTTTTTCTACTAAGAAAAAGTGATATCAGGGATTATGAACATAATTAAGGCCCCTGAGCTTTACATTTAAAACGATTAAAATAGTAAATTTTATGCTACAAGTATTTTACTACATTAAAAAGTTAATAATGTAATAACCTCGAAATTATACACTTGATGTGGGTAAACTATGGTATGTGAATTATCCTAATAAAGATATTAAAAAAACAAAACCAGCCATTACTTTCCATTAAGAAAATATCTTCTAAAGGCCTCCCTGGTGGCGCAGTGAGCTAAGCAATGCACTAAGAAAATATCTTCTTCCATTTCTACTTAGGTTTCTGAAAAGGTAATTTGATTGCTAAATAACATTCAACTGCATGAATAAAAGGGACTTGTGTGTGAAAACCCATTTGCAAACATGAATGAGAGTTGCCATGATACTTTTTTTGGAGGGTAATGAAAATAATGGCAGTAATTTCAAATTTTCAGAAAAGATGCAGGCATTTTACATGTATTAAAGTAATAATGTGAGAACACACAGGCACACTTAGAGGGGAAATTCAGACAATCTAAGATAAGAGTTATAGCACAGGAGAAAATCTATTGTTTTAAATAACATTACTTTGAAATAACTAATTCAGTACATCACAGTTCCGCATAAAGCTGTTTCATTATCCAGTGATAAAAGAGAAGCTTCCATAAAATGCATGGGCACCTTTCAAATGAAGAACTTCTGTATTTTAGTCATGCTTAGCATTTTTTACACATTCAAAGTATATTTGTGCAAAATTCACAACTGGAAGATACAATACAGGGACTTGAATTTGTTTTTTAAAAATGTAATGTAAATGTAAACTACCCATAAATGTGCATTTTGCAGCAAAGTTCACATTTCCTCTTTCATAAGGCTCCAGTCATTTTCCCCTAGCTCTTTGATACCCATGGTCTATTCTCAGAGATGTCCCCTTTGCCAGTCCCTCTTTCTCCCCTGTTTCTGCTCTTCTGGCCCTGGTGATGAGGAAAGTGGTTTTCTCCCACAACTGACCATGCTGGGTGTTTCACCTTCTAGTTGCTCTAACTGCTGATATCCAGGGTGGCAAGGAACTGCCACCCAGAGTTACCTTCTTGTCAGGAGGTTCTGTGTAGGTGGGTGGAGACTTCTTCAGCCCCCTCCACAATGGGGTGGAACTCAAGTTGAACAACCTCCCCTTGACATGGCTGGTCAGATACCATCTTATTGCTGCCTCATTCCACCCACCTCCACACCACATGACTCTCTGATGGGCAGCACCCCCTTCCCATCAGGCTGTCTCAGAGGCTTTACCAGAGTCAGGCCCTGAACTCTGGAAGCCTCACTTGGGCCTTTCAAGAGTTGGAACCAGAGAAAGTGACCTTGACCCCTCCTCTCTATCCCACCTTAATGCTCAAGTCTGCCTTCCATGTCTCTGTAGCTGTGGGCAGGCTAGTAAACTTTGTGGCAGTAAAAAAGATTGTCTTAGTGTTGTTATTTTGGTACTGCCACTATAGACTTTAAGGAATGGGGCCAATCAAGTGACCCCCTCTCCATGAGAAGAAATTGCAAAGAACAGTCTCACTTTACATAAACTTTACCCCCAGGGTTAATCATCAGCCCTACCTCAGTGCAATTTGCAGAGTCTGGGGGTAGAGATGGGATATCCTGGTGGGAGAAATGCGGTGCTGGTTATATAGAAATGCCATTTTGCCTTTCAGAAAGCTCCATGGAGGTAGCTGACCCTCCAGGCGGAATAGCTCTGAAAATGTCAAAAGTTTCCATTTGTGGGTTCTTGCCAGACAGTTATGGAAGAAAGATTCCACTATTGGGATGTTGTTAAAATATAGGGAGGCAGGGGCTACACCAGGAATGTTTACAGCAAAAAGGGGGAAGGGTCCCTTTCCCTGGTGTGGTGGGGCTGAAGTTGGGCTGGGACCTGAAGAAGGAAGGCCCGGGAGGAGCCTTCCAACCAGGGAAGAACGTTTGCAAAGACCCAGGCATGAAAGGACAGGTCCGGTTCAAGGAAGAGTCAGGGGCTCTCACCTGGCCACCTTTGGAGTGCCTGTGGCAGGGGAGGGAGGTGATTCTGGGAAGTGGGTTGCAGCCAGTGGGAGGGCCTGGGTCCCAGGAAAGGAGCTTGGGCTTCTGTTGGCTTAAGAGGACACTCTGAGAAGCATTGAGTAGGATGTGTTTTATTTTAATGTTTTGCACATAGTCTCATTATGATAAAGTTTATCACAGTGAACTATATATTTTTAAAGTTTCTATTTCCAACATGTTTTTAAAGTCACGGGTATATATCAACATCCCAGAACAAAAATTCCTATGGTGTTTCATTTATAAAGCCAGTAATTAAAAGCAGATACATTCTCTGTGTAGCTATTTTAATATGGTAAATAGTGTCTGTTCTTAGTTCTATTGAATTATAAATCCTGCTAGATAATTATGAATTCTGAGTAAATCTGCCAAGTCTATGTAAGATTATCGCTTACTATTTTTATTTGCATCTTCAATAAAAGCTATAACTTTTCTGTGAACGGCTTTGCCCACTCACTGCTGACATGACCTGGGTGTGTGCACAGGTGCAGGGATACAGGGTCCTCCACCTTGGCCGTGATGTCATCACTTTTATGCTCTTAGAAACAGGGTTTCAGAATAAAAGTATTTTTTCCTTGTTCTTCACATCTCAACTTGAATTTTATTTGACTACTTCCTCCCCCTCCTTTTTTTTTTTTGACTTTTTATTAAGAAATTCAAATCTACAGAAAAGTTGCAAAGATAATCCAACAAACACTTGTTGCCATTCAGTTAAATTCACTAACTGGTAACATTCACTGGTAATGTGTTCACTTTCACTCTCCCTCGCTCTTTAGATTTATTTATTTATGCATACAAGAACTGGGGTACAGGCCAGAGGTGTGAGGGGTGAGAGGAGTTACCAGAGACAGAGTGGGGAGCAGAACAGGCAGGTCTACTGAAACACACTGCTGAGGGGAGCAGTGGCGAGGCAGGAGAGGTCTGCTGCACCATGTGGGTCCCCTCCCTGGCTGGGGATCTAGCTCGTGCTGTGCCGCAGTGGCTCTGATAGCTTCCTAGTGTGGTGCTTAACCCCTTGTGCCACCAGGGAGGCTCCCAAATTCACTTTCTCATTTATTCATAAACACACACACACACTCCTGCACATAGATACCCATACACACATATATATTTTTCCTTTTGAACTATTTGAAGTAGTTGCAGATATCATTACTCTTCATCCTCAAAGACTTCAGCATGTAACTTGCAAGGACAAGGATATTGTTTTATATAACCAGAATATAACTATCAAATTATGGAAATTTAAAATTAACATAATGCAATAGTACACATTCTTTTACCAAACATCACCAGTTATTCCAAGAATATCCTTTAAAGTAAGTTTATTTTGGGGCCTCCCTGGTGACGCAAAGGGTTAAGCACCTCACTATGAAACCCAAGAACAAAGCAAACAGTATATTGGTAAGAGATACATATGTAGCGACTTTCTATAAAAGAAATGAGAGGGCCTCCCTGGTGGTGCAAAGTAAAACATTACAGCAGCACCATGAAGCTATGTGCAGTCTCTGCAGCCACTGCAGCACGAGTTCGATCCCTGGCCAGGGAGGTGGCCCACATACCGCAGCAGACCTCTCCTGCCTCGCCTGCTGCTCCCCCCAGCAGTGTATTTCAGTCCATCTACCTGTTCTGCTCCTCACTCTGTCTCTGGTGAATCCTCTCACTGCACCTCTGACCTACACCCCAGTTCTTGTATGTATAAACAAATCATTTTTTAAAAAGTAAGTTTATTTTGCTAATTTAGTATCCAACTCAATATCACATGTGTTAGTTTCCATGTCTCTTCAATTCCTGAATCATGAAAGTGATCCTTAGTCTTCATCTTTCATAATATTGACATTTGTAAAGTTTTATAGCATAGCCCTCAATTTGATTTTTTCATTAGCTCCAGTTTATGAATTTGGGGCAGAAATCCTACAGAATGGTGTGTCATTCTCAGTGCCACATACCCAGAAACACAAGATGTCAATTGTTTTGTTATTGGTGAGGTTACCTTTGATCATTTAGTTAAAGTTTTGTTTCTAAGATCTCTTTACATTTACCCTTTCCCCTTGTAATTAATGAATAATTTTTGTTTGAGTGTGGAGGGGGAACTTGAGGCTGTGTAAATATCCTGCTTCTCAGCAAATCTTCATTCAGTAGTTTCACATCCATAGAGAATTTTTTGTCCAAATCACTTATTATTTATTGACTTATTTTATTTATTTATGCATATAAGATTTGGGGTGCAGGCCAGAAATGCAGGGGGTGAAAGGATTCACCAGGGACAGAGTGGGGGGCAGAACATGTGGATGCACTGAAATACACTGCTGAGGGGAACAGAGGGGAGACAGGAGAGGTCTGCTGCACCATGTGAGTCAGCTCCCTGCCTGAGGATGGAACTTGTACTGCAGTGGCTCATCATAGCGCTGAGACTTAAACCCTTGTACCACCAGGGAGACCCCCAAATCGCCTATTATTTATTATTTCATGTGAAGAAGAGTTTCCCTTTCTTTCCTATCTCTTATTTATCCGTCTATATTTATATATTTGTATTTTTAAGTATCAGATGGACTACTCAATTCTTTTGATATCATAATCTTTAACTATTAATTTTTATTATGCCCGCTTCGATTTTTAAAAAAATTATTGAAGAACTTCCCACCAAATGTTAAGCATGCTCTCATTTTTTGCTTCATGCTTGAGACTCATCTTGTATTTTCTCATTATAGTCCTGGAATCAACCATTTCTTCAAGGAAACTTGTTACTTCTAGTCTCCAGTTGGTCTTTAGAAACCAAGATCCTGATGCTGGGTGGAGCAGACTATATTTTAGAAAGCTAAAAGCAATGAAAATCAGCAGGTCACGTGAGGGCAGCTGGCCAGGTCGCCCCTCGTCTTTCCTGGGAAGGTCACTGAGTGGCCTTTTGCTCACCAGCATTTTCTTCCTGATCTGGGCAGCCTTAAAAGAGGTCCCATCTTTGCTGAACTTGAGAGCTGTCCTACTCTGAAACTTTTCAAACTTCCCTACTTTCAACCCCTCTGCCCCCCCCCCCACCCTTTTTCAATATGCTCCATTATCTGAAACCAGAAACAAGAACATGTGCACTCAGACTTTGGTTTCCCAACCTGTGTGACCACAAGCAAGTTAATGTTTCTGGGGCTCAGTTTTTTCATCTTTAAAAGAGAGGAGTAATCTTCAAAAATATAAGATAAATGAGTATATATGAAAGTGATTTGTGAACCATAACACCTCCATAAAAATCTAAGGGACCATTATTACTATAAACAAACTCCTCTGATGTAGTAACTCAGTGAGCTAATGCCCCGAGTTATGAAGGCAGCTGATGAACTGGGATTCACTTTGAAGCTGGAGAGATCCAATCTGCCATTAATGACTTGTGTGACCTCGGGTAATGTCACTTAACCTCTCTGGGCCTGTTTCTTCACCTGTAAAATGGGATCACCACACCTACCTTTCAGTGTGTTATTGGGTACCAACTGAGCCAGAGGGCTTGCTGGTCTGACCAGGGCCAGAGTGGAGGAGGTAGGGGGGTGAGAATCAGGTGTGGGGGTGAGAGGACACAGTGGTTTTCAACCTTGGCTATGCATTAAATTACATGGGGAGCTTTAAAAATAGCCCATGCCCAGGCTGCACCCAAAGCCAATGATATGAAAATCTCTGGGAAATGTAACCAGGCACCAGCAAGTAGTTTTAGTTTTCTAGGTGATCTCAGTGTTAAGTGCACTAACAACCCTAACTCCTACCATCCCTTTCTGGTCTGCCTTTAGGACCAAGACTCAAAGAATGACTAATGGTGGCAACCTGGAGTCTGGGGGAAGGTTCTGAGGAAGTACTTCAGGATGGGTAAGTCTCTCAGATGCCCTCAAACACAAGTAGCTCAGCATTGGGACTGCCTGTTTCCTGGGTATATTTAGGTCAAAGTTGTTAAGTGATATCATTTGAAAGTTAAAAATATCAGATTGCATAATATTGATGCCTCTCTCCCTCACCCCCCCTCCTCAGGTACAAAGGATCTTAGTTTTTAAGACTCTCCTTAATGATAGTTATATACCAAAATGTTGTTGAAGCTGCCTGTTCAAAACATCAACAATATACTTAAATGTATAATAAGCACATTATGCATTGGGGTTAGACAGAGAATTGTCATCTTGACCACATGTTGTGCTGTTAGGGAGAGGCTACCAGGATACCACATGGGCCTTCTCCAGCCAGGCCCTTCCATGATGGACAGGTCCTGAGCCCACATTTGAATGACTTGGGTTTGGGAATTACAATGAAGCTTTGTGTCTATATTATCCTCCTGCTAGCATGTTTTTGGAGTGACTATATTTAGTGTCTCTACCTCTAAAGATGGCAGGAGTCATCCCCTTGCTTTGTTAAAGAGGTGGCAGAAAGTATTGGCTCCTAGAATCTCGCTCTCCTCCCAGATAGACATCTCCTGCAGATAGATGTCTTTGCTTCCTAGAGATCATTCCCTTTCCAAGGTAGGTGGCTGTTTCCACCTGTAGTAGGCTGGCTGGGTAGACCACACAATGAACAGTGCTGCCGGAGGGCTCAAGCTGTCTAGGGGGCAAAGCACCTGGAAGTCATGGTGTTCTTTAGCTTAGTATACTGAGCACCTACTGTGTGCCAGGTGCTTTAGGTGCCTTTTTGTAATTAGCCCTGCACCCTGCAAGGTGGTTATTATCCCCACTTATTTTACACTAATAAAACCAAAGCCCTGAGAGGTGAAATAAGCAACTCAAAATTACACATGTAGTAAGTGACAAGACCAAGATTGGAAGTCAGGCCTGACCAACAGAATCCACTCTCAACACTAAGCTTCATCAGTCCAGGAAACCTAGGCTATCTGCTCCATCACCTGCTCCAGCTTACAGAAACAGGAGGATTCATGAGCAAGACTTATCTCTCCACAAGACAATCAAGCCGACTGGTAGTACTTGCAAAAGTCCTGCTATTCTTCCATAACAATTTTCTCTTATCTCTGTGACAACCACCACCACACAATAATCATGTAACAGGCAGCATAGGAAGGTGTCCCTCTCACTCTGTCCTCAGGGGTATGCTCCAGGCCTTCTCTGGGGAGCTCATATGCGGATGCATTGGGGATGCCTGTTTCCTGGGTACATTTAGGTCAAAGTTGTTAAGTGACATCATTTGAAAGTTAAAAAATATCTGTAACAAACCACAGGTCATCAAGACGTGTCTGACTGTCATGCTCAGAGCGGCTTCTCTGCTTTCGTGCCCGCTCACTGTTGTAAAGGCCAGAGCTGCAAAACTCTTACCTTAAAATTTGGTCTTGACATTTAAAATTCAGGTCTGTAGAATCTTTTAAAAAAAGATTTACTTATTTATGCATACAAGAGCTGGGGTATAGACGAGAAGAGTGTGTGTGTGTGAGAGAGAGAGGATTCACCAGAGACAGAGTGGGGAGCAGAACAGGCGGATCTACTGAAATACACTGCTGAGGGGAGTAGCGGGTGAGACAGAAGATGTCTGCTGCACCATATGGGTAGCTCCCTGGCTGAGGACTGAACTCTTGTTGCAGTGGCTGGTGACAGCTTGATAGCACTGTGACTTAACCCCTGAGCCACTAGGGAGGCCCAGGTCTATAGAACCTTACACTGATAGCATTTTACACTGGAGAGGATCATAAAGATCACCTATTTTAATTTCCTTATTTACAGCTGGGGAAATAGGTCTAGAGCTATTTGAACACCTGCTAAGGTTATGTCATGAATTAGTATTGTCAAGAACAGTTTAGGCATGCGTGGGCCCCCTTTCCTTTTGTCACTCTACTCCAGAGTTTGCTCCTCTCTGACACTTCTGGGCACCCTCCATCAAGAGATGACACAAGGTAGGCAGAGCTTGTGGCATCTGTGGGTGGGCACAGAAGAGGAACAGGAAGGCACTTACCCTCAACCCCAGCACAGAGCTTGGTGAGATGCAGATCACAGAGCATCTGTGCCTCAGAAACCAGGAGCGTTTTGAGTCCACAACTCCATGGGAAGGTGAGGGGCAGGGCATTAGGCAAAGTCCCTCAAGTGGGTGCTGGTGTGACAAAGCCCCAGTGGCAGGGAAATCTGAGGCCTGAGTCAGGAACCCACAAGCCAGGAAAAGCAGCTATGTTCTCCTTGAGAACTTTGGATCTGTTACAGCCGCTCGTTCATTTGTGGGAGTACTCTGAACTGTCCCATTGAAACCAGCTGGGGAGCTACACAAGGACCCCAGGCACATGTTTGAGGCGTCTTGCCTCCTTTTGGACAAAGAATGGTGTCTCATTCTTACTTGGCAGATTCAGTTCTGAATGACTAGCTGTTTTTCAGAAATCCAATTTATCTATTTAAAGGAGACTTTTGACTATTAATAAGATTCGAAGGAAAGTGACACAGATTTTAAGGCATTTCTTGGCATTTCTACAAGAACTCCCCAAAGACTTGGAGAATGACTCTCAGTTCTCTACATGTTGGGAATACCTGATGAGATCTGAAAATTTCTGATCTGTCCTGCCCTTGCTGCATGCACATAATTATTTTTTTTAAAAGACTATTTACGAATATAAGAGCTAGGGTACAGGCCAGAGGTGCAGGGTTGGGGTGTGTGAGAGGATTCACCAGAGACAGAGTGGGGAGCATAACAGGCAGAAGGACTGAAATACACCGTTAAAGGGAACAGCAGGTGAGGCAGGAGAGGTCTGCAGCGCCATATGGGTCCCCTGCCTGGCCAGGGATCCAACTTGTGCCTCAGTGGCTGCGGAAGCCCCATAGTGCAGTGCTCAACCCCTTTTGCCACTAGGGGAGACCCCCCCATGTGCATAATCCACCCCCATGTGCATAATTCAACCAGGAGGTTCCAGTGTGGCAGCCTGAGATCCTCTAGTGGTCTCCCTGCAGGGTGCGGGCTTTAAAAAGCACAGCAGTGGCTTGAAAAGCCAATTTCCCATGGGATTGCTCCGAACTATCCTTGCCCATGTTTGTCACTTATCTTCCACCTGTGCCCTGGCAGGGGGCATGCCTGGGTTCACTGCAGGGATCTGGGCTGATCTGGGTGCAGCCAGTGAACAGCGGCTGAACAGTCCGGCTGGTACATATACACGGCTGGAGACTTGAGGTAGAAAAGGAAGAATGAAACAGTCTACAATAGGTCTTTACGTCAACCCACTGATTGGTCCCAGGCATTACTCTGCCTTTTCATCTTTACTGTTGGAGATAGCTATCAACCATCTGCTGATAATCTTTGGTAAGTTACTTGACGACTCTGGGCTTAGGTTGCTTCATCTGTAAAATGGGTCCGATCCTGACCTCACAGCATTGAAGAAAGCAGGAAATGAAATTTCGTGGGCAAGGGCAAAATTCCTTGCCCAGGGGAAGCTCTGGGCCAGGACTGTTCCTTCCCCTGATTTGCTAAGTCCCTCACTAAAACACAAAAGCTTCCAAGAGCTGATTTTGAGAGGACACTAAGCAGTCCACTCTATTTTAATGTGCATGGGGAAGGTGAAGAATTCTCACTTCTTCACTCTGAACTGCTCAGGTACATAAACACTGAGTTCGCAGACCGACACTCACAATAAGAGCTAGTATCTCTCCCAGGGCTGTTGGCCCAACATTACCCTCATAGGGGCGGCCATATCACAGCACCCAAATGGAAAGCCAAAGGTGTGAAAGACCTTTGAATTTCCAGATCCATCTTTCACAGTTGAAAGAAACCCCTCTCATCTTCTACATACTGTTGGCGTGTGAAAGCTTTCAGAGTTGGGCACAAGAGAGGCGAGGGGGTGAGACTGTCCATCAGTGATTGTCATCATCCCTTATGTTTTATCAGAAACTTTCCATTTTCAAGGCTTTTTCCATATTCATTGCAGTAAAGGGAGCCTTTCCCTCATTTTATGGATCGGGAAACTCTAGATTAAAATTACTCACCAGAACAGGGGCTGAAGTCTCTGTTATTTCCAAGAACGCACACTAACTTTAATACCACAAAGAGGAGGGATTAACTCCATTTGGTGCTTTATTATTTACAGCTGTTTATTATTTGCCAGGAAAAGTAGGCACCATATGCATGTTAGGAGGGACAGCGAACGGGACAGGTGTGGTACTGTCCTCAGAAGAGACACTCTCCATCTCCAGTTTGTTCTCCTTAGGGTAGTTGCTCTTTCTAACCTGACCTTAGCAATGGATCTCTAATGGAAATCTCTGCTAGAGATAATAATGCTCTAGGAAAGGCAGCTATTTTCATTTCTCAGGCAGACCAGACCTCCTCCAAGCCCATGGCTTACAGCACCGCCTTCAGCTTGGTCAGCTAGTGCCTCGTACGGCCTGTGATTAGAGCCCCACACATGTTGTCTTTCATGTCCCAGACATTTGGGATCTGTGGGCCAAGCCAGAGCCCAGTGGCCAGAAACTGGTTCTCACTTGTTGATCCAAAGCTAACAGAGGAGCCTCCTCGGCGGGCATTCTTTTCACCACAGTTTGGATTATGGCTCCTTGGTCACAGGCCTGATGACTCTTGTGTCAGGTGTTGGAGGTAGAAAAAGGAGGGAGAGAGAGACTGGAGAGCTATTTTCATCTTGTCCCAATGCCTTAAAACACCAGGTTCTCTTGTGCCTTTTTTAGATGAATAGTTTTGACCTAAAAAAAAGTCAGTTATGACTCAGTTGAGCTCCCAAATTGCTCAAAATGCTCAGGGCTGCTGTCTTGGTTCTGAATGCCTTTAGAAGGTATGTCGTGGACACCATATTTAGGCAACTGGAAGGGCTTTTGGAAGCCATTCCCCTGGACCTGGAGGCCACGATGAGTAGGACTGGTATTCAGGAGTCTGGCTTGCTGTCTTTGCCCACTCTTATTTTTAAATAGCCTGGGTGGGAGGTGAACTTGTACTCTCCAAAGAAGAGTGTGTTTCAAGCCTTCCAAATCAGAGAGTGTGGAGCTTGCAGACATACCAACATGAGCCCAGAGCGCCACCTACACTGGGACTCCCTTGAGGGAGGGAGCCATGTGGCAGGGCCATGGCCAGGTAAACACATTCATTTCCCACCTCTTATCATCACGATGCTGGCCTGCGGGAGATTGTAGAGCAGAGCAGGTTTGCTTCCAGGGTCCTACCTCCACACCAGTTAAGCCCTGTCCATGTCTTCCTTTTCCAGATAGTACTTGTGTTCCCAAATGATCTCAATGCTTTGTTACACCCATCATATTAAACATTACACCATCTTATTTATTTATTTTGTAGAGCCCCCAGTGGTAGGAGAAAAATGTGTTCCCCACTTTGTCCCATTGTCCAGCCTGCCTGGGCTCAGGATCTAGGTGGTATGCAGATGAAGAGAGGTGGTCTGGAGCAAGGGCGTGGGCATGGGTTTGGGAGAACCCTGGTTGGGTGAGCCTGGCCTAGGGCTCTCATCTCTGAGCCCCAGTGTCCTTTTTTCTGACAAGGTCACTGACCATCAGTTTACAGAAACACCTCTACCAAGGGTTTCAGGCAAATACAGGGACTAATGGTGGGCCTGTAGGCATTCTGTTTTCAGCCTTTGATTGTGATGTCAATGTCAATACCACCCAACCATCCATTCTCACACCTACGGGCTTGAGGACATTGTATTGAGACAGTGACAGTGGCACTCAGAACCATGTGTGCTGCTTGCGGTGTAGATTCTGCATCCCATTTGACCTTAGACTTGAAGACTTCAACTTCCGAGTGGTCTTGGCGTAGCATCTCGGTTTCCTCATCAAGTAATGAGGGTAATAACAGCACCCACCCGCTGTGTTGTTATGAAGACTAAATGAGTTGATTCACATGTAAAGCTCTTAGAACAGTGCCTGACATTGAAAACGTACCCAACAAATATTACTAAAATTAATAGTTTATGTTTGTAAACCACCCTTGGATGCATCATCTGATTTGCATTTGATTCTTACAACAGTCTTTAAGAGGCAGGGAGTAACAACCATTTTATGAAGAAGGAAACTCAGATTCAGATGAATGAAATGTGTCACCTAAGAACCAGAGCCTAAGTTTTTGAGTCCAAGGCTAGTGATTTTCCTATTCTTCTCTGCCACGTAGATAAAGTGTACTAGAACTAGTACGCTGAGAACTAAATACAGGCCCATTACAGTCAAGTTATAGGTTGATATTTTGTAAATTCCTGCCAAGGGCCAGATAAAGTCAAGCAAAGGTTAGATGTGGTTTTTGAATGGTGGGATCCCCACTCCTATTTTTGTAGTTCTGCAAACCTGAAAGGTCAGATGTGACCTGCTAGGTGACAAAGTTCTATCAAGATGACTCCTGGCAAGCAGACTAGGTTCTTTCTGGGCTGCTGGTGGTTAGGAGGTGGAGGGAGCGGAGATGAGAGGTCAGGTGACTTCCAATCAGCTGTATTGAGGGAGTTTCTTCACCAGAGTTCAACTGCTCTTATTAAATGCCAATTTCAGTTTAAAAAAATAGCAATTTCGATTAAGGGCAGAATCCAATATCCAGCCTGAAAAACGGTTCCAGAAATATAGAGGAGCAAAGGCAATCTTCTGGCAGAGGGCACGGAAGGCAGAGAACTGATTTCTTTATTCTATTTCTTCCATTCATCCATCCATGCAGACATTTTTCACCCAACACTTTTTTTTTTACTAAGCTCTGACTTTTCAGTCCACCTCTTGAGAGTGACTTCTGGCTCATTCCATAGTCATAGCCACAGCTAAGAACAGTAGCCCTGGCATCTCTCCTCAGGGGCAACCTGCCTAAAAGCAGCAGCTTGGCTTCCTCGGCTTGCCCTTCCCTCCCTCTGCTCTTTTACTCTGGGCTCGTGTCCTCAGATGTGGTGAGGACAATGATTTCCTGAAGCACGGCTATTATTTTGTTTCCATATTTGGCCCACCTGGATGCCATGTATTTAATTTCCAGGTACCAAGGACCCTTTTTCCTCTGCTTCTTATAAACGGGTCCTCCCAGAGGTGCTTCTTGGGTCTTCCTCGGCCACACAAGCTGGTTATACCCACACCCCCTCATCAGGAGAGCCCAGAATGTCACCTCCCTGTTGTCACTGTCAGACATCCACGCTGAGTCATATGGCTGTGGCAGGATGGCGGCCCCAGCTCTTCTCCACTGACAACAGGTGGGGGAGGTGGAACAGGGAGGGTGAGGTCCAGCTCCAGGAGGTGCAAGCCCCATTGCTGCCTGGTTCTTTTCCTGGCTCTGCCAGCAACTGACAAGCTCTCAGACCCTAGGCCAATGGTTTCATTTTCTGCTCTTCAGTTTCTTTATCTGTTTCTAAAGGCCAGGCACCTGCCTTTGACTACAGAGCTAGAGGGAGGATCACCAGAGACAAAATGATGTCCCTCTTTAAAAGGTTCTAGTCTACAGACCTCCTTGGTGGCACAGGGGGTTAATCTGCAGTTCTGTAAAGCTATCCACAGCCACTGCAGCAGCCAGTGAAGCACAAGTTTGATCCCCAGCCAGGGAGCTGACCCACATGGCGCAGCAGACCTCTCCTGTCTCCCCTGTTGCTCCCCTCAGCAGTGTGTTTCAGTAGATCTGCCTGTTCTGCTCCCCACTCTGTCTCTGGTGAATCCTCTCACCTCCTGTGACTCTGGCCTATACCCCAGATCTTATATGTATAAATAAATATATAAAAAAAGGTGCTACCTGTACTCCTATGTTTATTGCAGCACTATTTATAATTGGTAAGACCTGGAAACAGCCCAAATGCCCAAAAGTAGAGGACTGGATCAAGAAGATGTGGTACATATACACAATGAATATTATTCAACAATCAAAAATGAGAAACTAGGGCCATTTATAGAAACATGAATGGAGCTAGAAGGAATTATACTCAGTGAAACAAGTCAGAAGGCAAGAGAAAAATATCGGATGGCTTCACTATTAGGAGGAATATGAAAGAGCAACAACTACAACAACAAAAAAAAAAAAAAAAAGAAGAAGATGAAGCTCAAGGAAATAGGCAATTACCAAAAGCAAGCAAAAAACTCAACAAGACCAAAAGGTCAAAGATAAACCAAAGGGACCATGGACCTAAGTGAGAGCAAAATCTTCCTTTAACCAAAGACATTTAGAAACAACCAAAGGACTTGTTTCTGAAGCTTTAAGAACTCTGCCTTTAGCTCCCTTAAAACAAATTCTTACTTCCCTTTCTGTGCCCTGGGCAAACTCTCTAGGCTCCACTCCCCAGAGGCCCTATGTCTGCTGCCCAGTTATGAGGCACAGAGAGTTACCGCCCTTGGCCTGCACTTGCCCAGGAGCTAACGCTCTAACGGCCCTGCTCTGGCCTCTTCTGCCCCTCCTTGTGTGAAGAGTTCACAGGGCCAAGTGGCTGTGCCCCTGTGTAAACTACCCTTGGGGTACCAGGAATCCTCAATTCCTTACCCAGGCCTCTCACAACCAGTTTCAAGGCGTGCATGGTCTCTTCTTCAGTCTCCCCTGCCAAGGGCAGATTGCACTGCTGCATCCTACTCTTGGCTGAGAAGGGGATGGGGTGGGCAGGTGGGGTGGGGGTGCTGTCTGTATGTGTGGGGAGCTGGGGTGTCAAAGTACATTATACATAGTGCCTCACAGAGTGAGACAGAGCTGGGAATGAAAAGAAAACAGAGTAGGCAGACTTACAAGGGGCTCTTGGCCACTATTTTTGGACCTGTAACTCTGAGTAGTAGAAAGTTCTAAATCTGAACATAGCATTCTGTCTTGTGGTAAAGGTGTATTTGTCAAAGTAGGAGGATAAAACATTTTATTTCACATTGTGTTAGCTTGACTTAAGATTTTTAAATACTGAGATGCATAGTCTGAGGCCCCTTGATACTCTTACCCAGTACATGTTAGGTGGCCTGAGCCGGGGCAGGCCTGTTGCTTTGATCTAGGATTACTCTGTCTTCACCCCAGATCCTGGCTGATAGCTCCCCCAGGCTATTGTGGCACATTTCCCAGGGCCAGCCCTACCTAATCACACCATCCAGTCTGGCTTCTGAGACCCCTGGGAAGGGAATTTCAACAACTGGGAGCCAAACCTGTTGAATCAGGTTGGGACTCGAGCTATGTCACTGCTTTTCTTAAAGATGTGGGAGGTCGTTAAAGGGGAGTGCTGGTTTCTTCTGCAACTGACAGACTGGCTTGTTGGGTAACTCCACAAAAGATCTGGAACATGGGCAGTGTGATGGTTGCAGGGAGTTGGGGCACTGCCCAAAACCTGAACTGAGAGATGGGGTGGGCCAGAGCAGAAGAGAGCAAAGCTCAGATGAAGAGCAAGTCCCTAAGTGAAGCCTGAAACGCCATTCCAGTCAGCTACAGGAGAGTCAGCTGAGCACTGGTTAAAAAATGACAGTCAATTACGTCCCTGTCAAAGGTATACATGGAACTCCTAACCCACAAGGTGATGGCATTAGGAGGTGGGGAGCATGGGAGGTGAGTGGGAAATAAGGGTGGAGTCCGTATGAATGGAGTTAGTGCCTAACAAAAGAGCCCCTACAGGTTGCTTGCCTGTCCACCATGCAGGACACAGGAGGCACTGGCTCTGAGCTAGGAAAGAGGCTCTCACCAGAAGGCGACCATGCTGGCACCTTCATCTCAGACTCCAGCCTCCAGAACTGTGAAAAAGAAAATTCTGTTGTTTATAAGCCACCGAGTCTGTGATCTTTGGCCAGGCAGCCTGAGTAGACTAGGAAAGCACCCTTCTGGAAGTGCTTCTTGACAGTCATCTCAGAGAGCACCATGGGAAGGCAGCCTCACCTGGACGGGCGCTGAGACTGGGACTGCTGGCAACGGTGGAGTTGCTGTGGTGTCCCGTGAGACAGTGGCTCAGCTACATCAGGGCTTCCTTCTGCCTGGGGTTCCCTGCAGCTTCTGAGATGGGGGGGGGGGCTCATGTCAACAAGAGTGACATGGGGACTGGGGTGTGTGAAAACAAACTATAGTGTGTAGGGCTCTGCTCACGCTCTAGTTTCTCCAAAACCTTCCCTGACCGACCTCTCCTTTGCTGACCGAACTCTTGTGGCTGATGAGTCTAGATCTCATTTTTCCCCACTCACTTGATCTAGATTCCTTTTTAGAGGACAGGGCAGGTATTGTTTTGCTTTAATAAGGTGAGTAAGGCTTACCTTCTGGAGGGAAGACAGACAAGAAACAGAGAGACACAAATGTCCTGTGCTCTCAGGACATAAAGCAGGACATGGGGCTGATGGAGAAGAGGGCTCTTTTAGTGGGACATGCAGCCGAGGGGAGTGGTAAAACTTCTCCGAAAGGTGACATTTGAGCAGAGGCTCCGAAAGAAGTGAAGGCGTCATGTGCATACTGGGGACAGGAACTTCTCTGGGCAAAGACCCTGTGGGCAGACCAAATGGAATGAGAAGGGAGGGTGGTAACAATGGCATGGGAGGCAGCAGGGTCTGGACAGTACAGGACCTGTTGGTAGTGGTGAGTACTTTGCATTTTATTTTTGGTGATGGGATGCTGGAGAGTTTGAAGCAGAGCAGAAATAAAATGTGATCTACATAGGAAAGGGGCCATGGGGATGGCTGCATGGAGAATGGACTGAGGGAGGCTAGGTTGAAAGTCTGGAAACACCAGGGCGAAGATGTCGGCTGTAGATGTGGTCGTGTTCTCATTCAGGATTCAGGCAGTTAGATGGGAGGGGCAGGCAGAACCTGTGGCTCAAACTACCTTCATTAACCTCTAACTAAAATTTAGCATCCCCTTCAATGATAAGGTAGGCAACAAATCACATTACTACAGAAAGTATCTTTGACTCTTAACACTAGAAATTATGGGCTTTTCTTACATCACATTCTATACAGTTCCTGCAGATTTCTAGCAATATTGTTTATATTCATTCCTACTATGGAGTTCAGTTACTAAGCTTGCCACTAGATCTTTTCATTTAATCTTATCATAATGAAGCGGATATATTAATGTCATGTTAATTTATTAAAGAACTTTGATAAGGGCCTCCCTGGTGGCACAAAGGATTAAATCTCAGCTCTGTGAACTGTCTGCAGCCACTGCAGCATGAATTCAATCCCCGGCCAGGGAGGTGACCCACATGGCGCAGCAGACCTCTTCTGCCTCACCTGCTGCTCCCCTCAGCAGTGTTTTGGTCAATCTGCCTGTTCCGCTCCCCACTCTGTCTCTGGTGAATCCTCTCACCCCCCACACCTCTGGCCTATACCCCAGCTCTTGTATATATAAATAAATCCTAAAAATTTAAAAAAATAAAATACTTTGATAACTATATGTCAATATGATTGGCTTCTTTTGTAATCCTCTGTGTTTAAAAGTAATATTCCAATACAGAGGTCCACAGGTTTCTGACAGAAAAAAAAAAAAAAGATGCCAGGACTAGGTGGAGACAGTGTGTTGAGAGTTGGTGGGTTCCAGACATGTTTTGCAGATAAAGCTGGTGAGCAGAGGCAGATGAGGGAAGATTGGGGTGGGAGGTCGACAATGAAATGTTCCATTTGGGGTATACTGATTATTGGATGGTCAAGAGCAGGGGACCAGCAGACTGTCATATACACAAATCTAGAACTCAGGAGAGGGACTAGGTAGGGTTAGAGGTTTGGGAGGCATCAGTTATAGGCAGTATTTAAGGACATAGGACAGGATGGAGGAAGGATTACCACACCCCCTTTCTATACAAGAAAACTCAGGCTATGGACAGCTATTTCTTTAAGCCTGGTCTTCCTCTATTAGTGCTGTTGTCTGCTCTATAGGTTGAAAATAACCATAGTGTGGTGGATTAAGCCCCTCATATAAGGGCCCTACAGAGGGGAATGATTTGAAAGAAGCAGGTCCTGCACTGAGTCTGGGGTCAGAACGATGAAACACATGAAGTTCCTTCCTCCATGACAGTGGAACAGCTCTCTCCCAGTTCTGACTCTCTGTGGCTGCGGTGCGCACGGTCATTTCATGTGCAGTGGACTGCTCAGCCACAACATATTTCAGGCAGAGATCACTCAGGGAAGGTGGTAATTTAACAGCACAGCCAGAGATGTTCTCATATACGATGCTCATTGCTGCTAAACCTCAGACACTGTTTACCAGGAACACAAAGGTGGTTAGTAATTTTGTTTCAGACACGAACACACCAAGAAGTCATGAGCAAAGTGACTGTGTGCCTCAGTTTCCTTATCTGTTAACCAAACAGGCTCTACAAGATATGAACATCTCCCAGGCTCTACAACGAGGTTTCACTTTTCTCTGCTCTTCTTCACCTTATATGAGCATCCAGTGATTGCAGGGCAAGTAATCAGTCACATAGAGGGAAGAGTTTCAGGTGAGGGCATCAGGGCTTCGTTCCTGGTCAGCTGCTCTGATCTGGGGTAGGTAAGTTCTTTTTTAAAGATTTATTTTATTTATTTATGCATATAAGAACTGGGGTGTAGGCCAGAGGTGGGGGGGTAAGAGGACTCACCAGAGACAGAGTGGGGAACAGAACAGGCAGATCTACTGAAACACACTGCTGAGGGGAGCAAGTGTATGAGACAGGAGGGGTCTGCTGTGCCATAGGGGTCACCTCCCTGGCCGGGGATCAAACTTGTGCTGCAGTAGCTGTGGCTAGCTTCACAGTGCTGTGACTTAACCCCTTCTACCATCAAAGAGGCCCCAGGATAGGTAAATCTTTCTATATTTTGGTGTCTCTATACTTTTTAAAGTTCCTGAATAAGACAGGAACTTTTCAAAGTGACTGGAGAATGGATTTCATTATTATAGAACATTCACAAAAAGCCCAAAGGGATCCGTTATTTGAATCACCATAAAGGTACTTCTCAAATGTTTTTCGTTACCGAGACTATGGTTTTTGCACAGAAATAAAATGTGACATGGTGTAAAGAATGTGGCTCTAGTCTCAGCTACTTTGCACAGTATCGTGTGACCCAGGGCAAATTTCTGCTATAAATACCATCCGTGCCTGCAGTGCGCCATGTGCTTCCCCAGCATGAACATCACCACCATTTTAAAGTGAGGAGACGTTACAACCAGTTCAGGATAGTCCCTTAGTGCTAGGATGCAAGCACAGGTTACCTAGACAACCCAAGTTTGCCTCATCGCTGCAGGGGGCCTGGGACACAAAGGACACGTGAAACGCCAGAGATGTAATAATTCCTCAGTAAATACTAGTCTCTGCTCACCTTTGAGCTAAAACAGATAATACAGGTTCACAATTCCAGAGACAGTTCTTTCTACCTACCTCTCCTCTTTCCTTCCATCATTTAACTTCCAGCATCAGAGTTATTGAGAAATAACGTGCCTATCCAGGAATCTACTTTATCACTGAGAAGTTTCATAGGTTTGGCGTCCACAGGCTTTCCTGCAGCAGGGCTGGGTGCTGTCCTTGATGTATATGTCTGAGGGAGGAGTATTTTTGCTAATTTCACAATAAACTCATTCACTGAACTCCTACTTTGTCCAAGCACTGCATCTGGCAATGAGTATACATTTTCTCACTGTAGCCTCAGGATAGACCTATGTGGCAGATACAGCTGAGGGGGATACATCTCTATTACAGAGATGGGGAACTAAGTCTTTGGGAAAGCCAGTTCCTAAGATCACGGAACTGACCAGTGGCAGACTCATGTTAGAAATCAGGGCTGTTTTCCTCCTAAATTCTTCAAGTCCTTTAAAAAAGTCAGTGTTTCTTTAGCCAAGCTTGTGTTTGCCCATCTCCTCCCAGCTGTCTTCTTTTCCCTCCCCCACAACCCAGTAAAACAAAAACAAGTCAAAAATAGGTTATTTCTAAAATGAAGATTCCTAGGCAATTGGGAGCACCCAGGGCATTAAGTAAACAGCCATTGCCAAAAGGAAAGCTCTGTGTGTCACATGGCAGAGGCCAGGCCGACCGTCACACCCCCTGACTTAGTAATTGTACCCCTGGGCTTTTCTGCTAAGGTTATATTTAACAGCAACAAAAGCCTCCATGAGTATATTTATCATAAAGTTTTTTCAATATGTAAAATTTAGAAGTGACATAAATGTAAAAAATTGCATCAACACAAGTGAACAGTATGTGATGATGATGATTATTTAGACTTGATAGACATGGAGAAACATATATATATGGTCATATATATGATATGATAAAGTGAGAAAAGTAGATGCAAAATGCAAACACAAATGAATGCAACTAAGCACAGTATGTATGCATGTGGGCAAGGTCCTGAAAGGAATAAATGAAGATGAAACTAATAGTACTGGGTGGGAAGAATCACAGGCGCCATCATAAAAAAAATATTGGATCATATTTTTAAAAAGTTCAAACAGTAAAGAAGGTGTCAAGTTGGAAAAAATATTCAAAACAATTGTAACACATGAAATGGGAAACAAATGTGGTAAGCCCTATAATCACCAAGCTCACCACTTGGAGAAAATTTTTGGGCTGTCATGTTTGAAAGGGAATCCTGATAGAACTCGAGATCCTGAGTAAACAGATGGGGGCCAGAAAGTCCAAGTCAGCTAGAGCTCAGAGAGCAGAGGAGGAGAGAACTGCAGTAAGAATGAACTCTGGAGATAGGCAGAGATCTCCCCAAGTATTCACTGGAGTACTGGTCACCCCATGCATCTGAAGATCTGGCCAGAGTAACACCATCCAAAAGGAGTTGGAAGAACATACTCAGAGCTCACATCAAGAATAATGCCTGTTTTCAACATACAGATTGGAAAACCTCGTGATTTAGGAAGCATTGATTAGGGTACCAAGAGGGGGAAATTACCAGGGTGGGGGAGAAAACTTCATTCTAGAATAATTACATCTTACCTGGCCTAAGAAAATTTAAAAATAAGGGTCTTGCTGGTGGTACAGTGGTTGAGTGCTGCACTGTGAAGCATTCGTGGCACAGCTCCAGGAGGTGCAAGTCCCAGTGCTGCCTGGTTCTTTTCCTGGCTCTGCCAGCAACTGACAAGCTCTCAGACCCTAGGCCAATGGTTTCATTTTCTGCTCTTCAGTTTCTTTATCTGTTTCTAAAGGCCAGGCACCTGCCTTTGACTACAGAGCTAGAGGGAGGATCACCAGAGACAAAATGATGTCCCTCTTTAAAAGGTTCTAGTCTACAGACCTCCTTGGTGGCACAGGGGGTTAATCTGCAGTTCTGTAAAGCTATCCACAGCCACTGCAGCAGCCAGTGAAGCACAAGTTTGATCCCCAGCCAGGGAGCTGACCCACATGGCGCAGCAGACCTCTCCTGTCTCCCCTGTTGCTCCCCTCAGCAGTGTGTTTCAGTAGATCTGCCTGTTCTGCTCCCCACTCTGTCTCTGGTGAATCCTCTCACCTCCTGTGACTCTGGCCTATACCCCAGCTCTTGTATGCATAAATAGATAAATCTTAAAAAAAGAGAAAATTTAAAAATAAGATACAACTATTTCTAAGGAATATGAATGCATCCCAGAATGAAACTTGAGAATACTTAAATGAATACTAAAATATTCAGCATTCAACTAGGTAAAAATTATAATGTTTAACATTCAAACAAAAAGTGTCAGGTATGCAAAAAAGCAAGAAGATACAATTAGAATGAGGAGGGAAAAAATAATCAAAATTGATCCATAAATAATACAGATGATCAAATTCACATATGACACTATGTTTTAGTTATTATAACTATCTTCCATATTTTAAAAATTCAGAGGAAATATGGAATGTGATAGGCAGAGACATGAAAGGTGTAAAATAGAGTCACACTGAACTTAATAGATGAAA
This sequence comes from Galemys pyrenaicus, assembly GCA_019455555.1. Classification (NCBI taxonomy): domain Eukaryota; kingdom Metazoa; phylum Chordata; class Mammalia; order Eulipotyphla; family Talpidae; genus Galemys; species Galemys pyrenaicus. The sequence continues at coordinate 1,493,119 of JAGFMF010011880.1, forward strand.
GCTACAATGTTTAAGATGAAAAATGCAGTTGTTAAGATGAATAACAGGTCATACGTTGTAGAGGAATAGTAAATTTGCAGACAGCAACAGAAACTATCCAAACTGAAACTTGGAAAAGGGACAAAAAAATGGACAGAGCATCAATGAACTTGGAATAATTCAAGTGGCTAACAAATAAGTAATTAGAGATTGGGACCCCTGAAATGGGAGGGAGGGGGAGATATAGGGAACCAAAAATAATGCACGAGGAAATAATGACCCAAAATGTTTTAATTTGGTGAAAATTAAAAACCCACAGATCCAGTTAGTTCAATAGACCCTAAGAACAAAAAATGTTAACAAGACACATCAATAATCAAACTGCTTAAAGCCAGTGATAAAATCAGTAGCAACTGAGAAAAAAGACCCATTATATATAGAAAAACAAAGATAAAGATGAAAGATTTCTTGTCATAAACAAAAAAAAAAGCTAGGAGATAGTAGAATGATAGAATGATATTTTTAAAGTGAAAAAGAAAAGCTATTAAATTGAATTCTGTACCCAATGAAAAAAACGAAAGTGATTAAGAGAATGAGACAATATGTCACAGACTCAGGAAGTACTTGCAAAAGATATAACTGATAAAGGATGCACCCAAAATGCACCCAAAAGCTTTTAACTTCAACAACACAAAAATTAAAAAATGGGCCAAAAATTTTAACAGACACCTCACCAAAGATAAAAATGGCAAATAAACAGGAAAGCTGTTCTACATCATATTTCATCAAGGGAATGCAAATTAAAAGAGATAGCATTACACGTCTATCACAAACATCAAAATCTAGAACATCGATGACCCCAAATCCTGATGAGGATACAAAGCATTCATTGCTGCGGAGAACAAAAAATTGTACAGCCACTTAGGAAGACAGTTTTGCCATTTTTTAAATGAAACTAAACATATTCTTACCATGCAATCTAGCAATTTTGTTTCTTAGTATTTACCCAAAGAAGTTGGAAAATTATGCCTACACAAACCTGCATTCTATTTACAATCACAAGACTAACCAACCAAGATGTCCTTCACTGGGTGAACCAACAGATAATCTGTGATACATTCGGACAATGGGGTGTTATGCCATGCTAAAAAGAAACCAGCTACCAAATCACAAACAGACATGTGGGAAGATTAAATACCTATATCTAGTGAAATAAGTCAACCTGAAAAACTTACTGTATGATTCCACCATGGGACACTTTAGGAAAAACAAAACTATAGAAACAGTAAAAAGATCTGTGGTTGTCAGGGGTTGAGATAGAGAGCGGGGTGAATGTCAGAATCCAGAGGGTTTTTGGGAAGTGAAACTAACTGACACTAAAATAAAGGATTATACATTTGTCCAAACTCATAGAATGTACAACACCAAGAGTGAACCCTAAGGTAAATTGTGGGCTTTGGTAATTATGGTATTTCAATATAGGTTTACCAATTACAATAAATGTACCAGCTCTGGAGGGGGATGTGGGTCATGAGGGAAGCTAGGCATGGATGATGGTAGAAGTACACGGGAAAGCTCTAGGCCTTACTCTCAACTTTGCTGGGAACCCCAAACTGGCCCTAAAAAATGAATCTTAAAGAATTATAAAAAGAAAAAGAAGCTAGGTGAAGTGCTTTTTCAGATATACAAATACTGAAAGAATACATCAATTGACTTATTCTACAATAAGTACCCTACTGGAAGTCCTACAAGAAGAAAGAAAATGACACAAGATGGAAACTTGGATATATATAAAGGAGTAGAGAGCATTACAGAGGTCATTTTATTGTTTTTTATTTATTTTTTTCTTACAACGTTTGCTTTCTTTTCTAGGTGTAGTTCCCATAGAATTTCCACCACCAGTGCACTCATGCACCATCACCATAATCTCTTGTGCTCTTCCTGTCCCTGCCTTGATCCAAATCCCTCCCTCTTCCCTGCAGAACGTCTACAGAGGTAATTTTTAAAAGACTTTTTTATTCCTGGCTCAATCTCTTTAAAAGATAATCAACTGGCTATAGCAAAAATAAAAATAAAGTCACTGTGTGGAAGTAAATGTCTTACAATAACACAAAAGCCAAGAGGGGAGAAATAGAAGTATACATTTATAAGGTTCTTACATATGAAGTGGTATTATATCACCTGAAGGTAAACTGTTATGCATTAAACATGTACATTAAAAACCCTGAAGAACCACTAAAGTAGCACAACAAAGAATTACAATAAATCAACAAAGAAGATAAAATGGAATTACCAAAAATTTCAATTATCAAAGAAAACAGAATGACAGAGAAAAATGATGGGGAAAATAGAAAACAAATAGCACAGTGGTAAAATTAAAGTCTGTCATTATCAATAATGATAATGAATTAAATATCCAAATTAAAGTAGGTCATATTGTATAAAAAAGCTGGATTCAACTCTATAGTGTCTATAAGAAACATACTTTAATATAAAAATGCTAATAAGTTATAAGGAAGGAAAAATATACCACGCTAACATTAGTCAAAAGAAAACTGGAGTGGTTATATTAATACCAAACAAAGTAGACTTCAGAGAAAGAACATTATAAAGAGAGTAATTTCATAATGGCAAAGGGGTCAAATTATCAAGAAGATAAAATAATCCTTACCATTAGTATATTTCATAATAGAACTTCCCAATACATGTAGCAAAGACTGATAGAACTGCAAGGAGTTATAGACAAATCCATGACTATTGTATGTAATTTCAAAGCCTTCTCTCAACTGAGGGAACAAATAGAAAATTATACAAAGTGGTTGAGTTCAATTAGAACGGAGGGGAAATGCATGAACTGTCCTGGAGGGCAGCTAATAGGCAAACATGAAAACAGGGAAGATGAACTCAGTAACTGGGTGGAGGAGGGGGAGGTGCTATGGAGAGGGGGCTCAAGGGAAAGAAGTGTTTGGTAAACATGAAACTCTCCTCTTACTAACCATAATTAGGTCGGAAGATTTTGAGTTTCCATAGTCTCAGCCATTCTTTTTATTTTTGTGTAAACAATCTATTAAGTTTTTACCACAAGAATATTGCTCTTCTTTAATTACACAGAAAGGGCCAGGAGCAGAGTTCTTTGTATTTTGTAAAATCAATTTGAGAGAATGGTCTATGAGAGAGGAGACTGCTTTATAGTTCAGTCCTAGATGCATCTCTGTGTGACCCCAAGCATACAGGCTAAAACTAATGATGTAAGTCATCAAAATTAGAGGATAGTAAAGAATGGGCAGAATTACTGAGGGGAAAATCTACCCATCATCCACCCACCCACCCATCCACCCACACACCATCCCTCCACTCTTCTGTCCATCCATTCATTCATACAATCTGTAGTCACTAACAACAACCTGGTGGGATATGTGTGTATGTGGCAGCTTCATCCATGACTCCCTGATCTTTAGTCCTAGTCAGGAGTAACTGAGGCCTCATAGCTTGTTTGCTTTCAGGGGAAATTACCATCAGGGCACACCTAGATCGTCACTGTTCCTTGGGGGACACTCTGGTAATAACAGACATCCTATTGCCTGAAATCATGACCTATCTCACCAACCCAAACCTTCTCAAATCAGGTCCTTAAAACTTCTTTGGGTTGCCAAGGAATTGAATGGGAGATCAAATTGTGTTGAAGGAAGAAGGACTCAGACAAGAGATGCTTCTCCAAGGAGGGAAACAGATGGATGGGAGTGAGAATTTATTTCTTTCCCTCTATTTCTCCCACTTCTCTGTATTTCTGACTCTCTATCCTCAACCCAAGAGCCCAGATTTGGTCCTTAAGAACCAACAAACCTCTTAGTCAGCAAATATGTGAACTTCTCGTAGAGGTGCTAAAATAGACCACAGTTAATGAAAGGGAATTTGAAGTCATGAAGAGAGCATCGGCTCTGGAGTCTAGGTTCAAATTCCAATTCCAACACTTTCAAGTTGTATCATCTTGATGAAGTCACTTAGCCCTGCTAAGCTTCGGTTTTCCCATCTGTAAAATGGGGATGTACCAACCTTGCAGGGCAGACTGAGAGAACTAGACCAGGTAACGCACATGTGGATAAATTTCCAGGGTATAACCTGGGGTATCCAATAAGGAAAACTTGATTTTATTTTTCCTGTAATTTAACTTTAAACACCCATTTTGCTTCCAGGTTAAATACAAACAACTATAACATCAAATAAACAGTCAATTTTAGGCAAAACTTAGATAGTTGAAAGTATTTCTCAGTCATTTCAGTTTTAAGTACAGTCAAGTCAATATTTTCTCCTCCTTTCCTTCTCCCTGAGGGGCCTACATGTGTCATTTCCACAGTGGAGGGGGAGACATCTGGACTTGTTTACTCACTGAAAGGTACATTTAAAATGGGTGAATTTTATGGTATACACATTACACCTCATTAAGACTATCTTTAAACAGGGACTTGAGCAGATCTCCAGATTACTCAGTAATGCTCCCTTATATTTGTTAAGTACTTTATAGCATCAAATGTTTTCATCCTCATTATCCCAAGTAAGCCTCACAATACCCTTGTGAGGAGGTATTATAATTATTCTCATTTTATAGTGGAGAAATGAGGCTCAGACTTGTTAAAGGACTTAACCTAGAATGTTTACAGTCCTGTCCCTGCATGCTTCCATCACTCCTAAATCTTAGGTCTGCAAATACCTTTCTCCAGGTACCATATTCAGGATGGGCAGCAAGGGCCAGCCACCCATTTTTCTTGTCTATTCTTCTGCCTTGTTTTTGAGCTGATATTCTTTCTGGTTACCCCACTTTATTGGTTCTCTGTTTGGTGAAGCTTCTGGAGAAAGCTTCTTGTAGTAGCTGCTTTAGTCCTGGTCCCTTTTACCAGGTGAGGGGGTTAATGGGGAAAAGTTGGAAAAGACGCAGGAAATAAGTTGAAGATGGTGGGTTGAAGCCATGTTAAAGCAGTTTGAACCATACCCAGTAGACCAGTAGTTTTCAACCTTGGCTGTGCCTCAGAACCATCTATGACCAAGCTCTGAAACACACACAGGCTGGGATCCAAGGTCAGTTCATAGAGCTAGGTGTCTTGGGATTGGGTGTGAGTATCTGAATTTTAGCAGGTCATTCTCATGCCTGACAGTTGAAATTTTTGTTGTAGGAATAGAGCAGTTGTGGAAAAAGGGGACAACATTATTATCTTAGGAAGGTTAATGTGGCAATTGTAAGAGAGAGGAAAAAAAGACTGGAGATGGGGAAACTAATTAGAAAGCTATGGAAATGGTCCAGAGATGAGCTGGGCTAAGACCTGAAACTGGCTGGTTATGGGAAGAAGAACAAAAGGGGTAGATGTGGAAGATATTTCAAAGGACTTTGTAACATTTGGGGGAAATTGAGAATGAGAAAGAAAACACCAGAAGTAAATTACTTCCAGCAAACACTTCTCTTTATCTCTAGTCAAAATTTCTTATTTGGGAGAGCAAGTCCTACAGCAATGGGTTCAGTGTTTCCTTATTGACTCTAAGATTCCATGACAGACACCCCCCCCACCCCCAGACTTTCAAATTGTGCTGCGGCTATTTTTATATTTTATTACTCAGCAGTGTGCTAACAGGTGAGCAAAAGTTGCAGGAAACACATGGCATTTCTTTAGAGTGGGGCTCAGCAAACATTTTCTGTCAAGGACCACATAGTAAATAGGCTTTGTGGGCTATCCAGTTTCTACAGCAATTGCTAAACTTTGCCAATAGAGCTCAAACACAGCCATGACAATAATCAAATAAAAGAGTGGCTGTGCTCCAACATAAATTTATTTATAAAAACAGGTGCTAAGGGCCTCCCTGGTGGCGCAGTGGGTTAAGCAACACACTATGAAGCAGACCGCAGCCACTGCAGCACGAGTTCGATCCCTGCCGCCGGCCAGGGAGGGGA
>JAGFMF010011880.1:1521305-1548578 GCA_019455555.1 Galemys pyrenaicus
TCCTCAGTCTACTAGAAATGGAACTACCATATGATCTGGCAATCCCACTCCTAGGAATCTACCCAAAGGACACAAAAACACCAATCCAAAAGAGCACCTATAGTCCTATGTTTATTGCAGCACCATTTATAATTGGTAAGACCTGGAAACAACCCAAATGCCCAAAAGTAGAGGACTGGATCAAAAAGATGTGGTACATTTACACAATGGTATATTATTCAGCAATCAAAAAGTGAAAAACTAGGGACATTTATAGAAACATGGATGGAGCTAGAAGGAATTATACTCAGTGAAACAAGTCAGTCAGCAAGAGAAAAATATCGGCTGGCTTCACTATTAGGAGGAATATGAAAGAGCAACAACTATAACAACAAAAACAAAGAAGAACCTCAAGGAAATGGGCAATTATAACCAAAAGCAAACAAAAAACTTAACAAGACCAAAAGGTCAAAGATAAACCAAAGGGACCGTGGTGGGGGAGGGGAAGAAGGGAAGAGCAAAGACAGGGATGAGGGCAGAAGAGCACAGGGGACTGAGGTGATGGTGCATGGATGGAATGTTGGTGGGTACTCCCTGGGGACTACAAATGATGTCAAATATAATTAAATAATAAAAAAAGAAAGTATGGTCATTTCATCCATTTCTGTTTGCTTTATTTCCCTCTGATCTCCTAAGAGTAAGAAAAAAAAATTATTTCAAAGCACTTAGGGCAATAGGGTCTCAGTGTATATTCTCAATTCCATTTTAACTGCTCATTCTTAAATAATTAGCCAGGTATCTGATCTAGACAAGGAGTAAACATCACAACCCTCCTCTTTCTCTCTATCAAACCCAATTCATAACTTTGCCTAATAGTTCCATTAAATCTATCACCACCACCTCCCTGCCCCCCCGCCCCCCCAGTTTTTCCTGGTTAAGCTCTCATTCTCTGAGGATCCTTGGAGCCACAACAGTGAATGTTTAAGGAGAAACTGAACTTAATGTTTAACCAGACATGGTGAGAAGACAGCTGGAGTGGAGTGACACATGCAAGTGCGTGTCCCAGTTAACCAGCAACCAGTGAGATGCGCGGTGAACGATTTCACCCCATGGGTTCAGTATGTGCATCTCTGAACCTGCAGTGGCTCCTTCCCAACCTCCTGTATTTCTCTAGTACACTTTGTCTTCTAAAGCCCATGATGACAGGCCAGAGACACCAATGTCTTAAAAACCACAAGCTCACCACTCCAGAGTTTACTCAAGGTCCTTTATCAGGAGTTACGGCAGAAAGAAGAGGGTCTTCCTTCAGCTTCCTGCGGTCTTGTAGTGCTTGTAACAAGATTATCTTTATAACTTCTTCCTTAAAAAGACCTCACAGCCCTTTATGAACCCAAACAATGGCTGAGAAGATAGGAATAGTATCACTCCTTGAACTGTGAGTCGCTCTCAGAGAGCGGCTGCTCTACCCTCCCAAACCACAGCAAACAAGTGACTTCAGTGGCCGTGGGGGCCAAGCTGAGAGTTCAATTAGGCCGAGGGTCAGCAGAGACCTAAGAGGTGAGAGAAAAGGTTAGGATGGCCAGGTCACAAAACCAGGGCTGGGGTGGGCACCCTCCAGCTGACCATGTGAGCTACAGGCAGCAGGGAGCCAAGAGAACAAGGCACATTGCAGAGGGGCGTATAAAGCAAGCCGGTACCAGGGGCAGTGCAGACGCTCAGAGGACCCAGGGAAGCCAGCAGCAAAGTGGCAGCGAGGTGGAACAGTGGCACCAACAGCAGCTGGAAGATTCGGCGCGTATTAGGGGAGCAGGTCAATAAGACCTTTGACTTAGTAACTGAACATGGACCAAACAAGAGATCAGCAGGCATGTATATTACTATAAGCACGTATACCCATATTTAAAAGAAAATTTCAATAAAGACACAAAAACCAAACATGAAAAGACAAGGACAAATTGGGGATACTTGGTTGGGGGAGAGGTTTGAGGGAAGACGGGAGCACGGGGGACTGAGGTGATGTGCACTGGTGATATGGTGATGGGGAATACATGGGGACTACAATTGATGTCAAATATATATAAATTAAAAAACAATAATAAAAACTTATATATATAAAAAGTAGGAAAACAGGAGAATAAAGTAACAAGATGCTCAACAACAACAACAACAAAAGTAAAAGAATACAGATCTGTGACAAAAGTGGGCAGAAATGAGCAACAGGTGGTGAATTGAACAGCGACCTAGACCAAGATGCTAAATGTTCACTGTAGTACCTGACGCATAGATGGTGTTTAATAATGTGTTCCCTTTCGCTCGCTGCTACCTCAAGGAAGGAAACAACCCCTTGGCCCTCCTCTTTTTAGACACTGGATTGGCTTTATAAACTCGTATAAGCTTTGTCTGCTTGTCACTAAAGGAAAGGCTAATTTTTTAGTAACTGGTCACCGTGTAACCCCTGTACTAGTCACCTAATTGTAATTAATATCTCTGTGTCTAAGTTTCAAAGGTAAAATCTTATCAGGATGCACTGCATAATTCGCAAAATTCTGAATCTGAACGCAGCGCGTCAGCTGTCTCATGCAGTTCCTGACATCTAGCCAGTGCAGGCAGCAATGCCACTGGTGTCCTGAAGGGAGCTTTTGTCCAAGCAGCACTGTACTTCGGGGGTTACTTAATAGGGGCTGTGACAGACCAAGCTGGCCACTGAAGCGCATCCTTAGATGCCCCTTTCCGATGGGACCAAGGCAGGAGGATCTCACCCACTCCAGCCCGCTGCTCCCCTTGAGAATTAGGTTCCCAGGTGAGCTCCGCTGCCAGCCAGAGGAGCGCCTGAGCTGCTGCCCCACAAAGCTCCCCTGGAGTCAGGGCTGCAGCTCACCTTGGACCTGGGGCGCCAGACCTCCTGTAGGCAGCGCCTTCTTCCCCCCACCCCCTCCACCCTCACGATGACATCATGTGTTTGGGGCTGAGACGCTCATAAAAGCAGCCGGCGAGAAGCCAGGAGCCCAAAGAACAGACGTGCTCGCAGCAGCGTCCCGGCTGCGCACACGTGGTCCCGGTGCGCGCCTGGCCAGCCATCCTCCCTGCGAACCCCAGATCCACAAGCAGTTGGAGCCCCCCTGCACAGCCCGACCCACCCGCAGCCTCAGCCTAAGATGTCCCACCGCAGCCTGCACGCAGCAGCCGTCCTCCTGCTCGTGATTTTAAAGGAACAGCCTTCCTGCCCTGCCCCACTGAACGGTAAAGTTTCTGCCTCTTCTTAATAACCCTGAGGGCTTAGCCACACCTGTAGAGGATTTCCAGCAGGGTTCTTTAATGACAAACTAAAATCCCTTAGTGTTAGCAGACATGCACAGTGTCAAACAGTACAGTTTTAGAAAAGATGCTTCGGTTTTCTTTGAAAGCATGGCCTGCTAGGGTTGGGGGGAAGTCCGTGTCCTATTAAAATGTTTGTGTGTTCTCTGGGCACCGACAGTTCTGGAGGGGTGCTATGGAAACTTGCTAAGCTGGGAGAAGTTGGAACCAGGATTTGAAATACGGTGCCCTGAGCCACGTGCAGATAGAGATGACTGTGGCATTCCCAGCCGACCTGCTGGTCCCAGCTGGTCCTGGGCGGGCCAGGTCCATTTGCAGTTGCCGGAGTGCAGACAGTGGCGACTGCTGCTCTCTAGAAAACTCTTTACCATTAAGTTTGAAGTCCAAGTCAAGGGATGATGTATCCCATCCTTAATCATTGTTTTTCCTCAGAAGGCTCCACTACCCTGAACATACTACATGTGGGTGCGTGTGCTCACACACCTTATTTCTGAGGGTAATTAGGGCCCTTAATCCTGCAGGGCTGGAGGCTGAGGGAGGTGAATAGGGTGGCAGGAGGAGGTGGGGGCACTTGAACTGTAAGCTCAGTGTGAGCAGCGAATTGCTGTGAGCAGCCAATGTCAGAATAGTTAATCCTTTGAACAGGAGGGGGATGCCAAGCTCTAGTCTGTCTCTCCAAAAGCTGGGTGAGCACTTTTCTGGGGAGGAGTAGGTGGTCACTTTGTGAAAACTTTCTGAGTAACCAATGGTGGCGTCTGTCCTTGACAGAGTTTGCCCCAAGTTGTAAAGATACTTGTAGGTTCTGCAACTCCAGGATGCAGGTTAGGATGAAACATTTATAGAAGGGTCAAAGTGACTATAATGGCTGAAAATTGATCCTCTCTGATTGGCAGTGGTGGAGGGAAATTGGTCCTGCTCAGAAGCTTAAAAGCTCAAAACCACTTTGTCTCAGAGGTCACTGTGCCGGCGGGGCAGGACAAGGAAGGCAGAGGAGCGGGGCTGTCAGGAGCTTTGGCATGACTCCTAATTCAATTTTAATCCACTGGCTACCATGACAGGCTTGAGATGATTTCCCTCATTTGGTTCAGGAGAAACAGAAAGGAGGCGAGAGAAATTAGAGAAAAATGGAAATTATTTTTTCAAATTTTGACATGTATTTTCCTCTCAAGTCAGCTAAACTGAGACCCAAAGTTTTACTAGGAATCTCCCTCTCCATTTCAAGCTGCTGCACAAAAGAAAGTCATTCATTGGCTCTTTCCTGAAGTCTGTTACTCCCTTACTCTGGGGCAGCTCTGCCTCCCTTCTCTCTCTCCCCCTACCCTCCAAGCCTTCGCCTCTCTTCCTGCCCTCTCCTCCTTGCCTTTGTCCTCCCTCTTCCTATCTCCCCACCACTCCTTTCTCCAAGTTAGGGTATAAGCTTGCAGTGAAAATTCCACTTTTACCTCATACTGAGTAACCAGGCTGCCTATGCCTAGATTCTAAGAACAGATTTTTATTGTTAGTCTCATGCAGCTTGTTTGGTTTGTAAACTGCCTCTAGGGACAAGGTCAAAGCAAAAATCACTGAGGTGTTAAGTGTCAGTATTAAGCCAAGGTTGGAGATAGAGGGGGTTTAAGCTGAGTCATAGTGCCAAAGTTGGTTTGCTCTTTGCCTAGAGCATTCCAATTTCTCACAGTTGGCACTGCTGAGTGTCCAAGAAAGCATGTTTGGGATCAGGGAGGAAACCTAATAAGGTAAAGTCAAATGTCTTCTAGAGAAAATCTGGGAGTTCTTAATTTCTATGACTAAGAATATTGTAATGGATTCTGCAGCTCCTGCTCTGCCTGAACTGGTGTGGAGAGCTGGGCCCTTACACTGCCCTGATGATGGTTACTCAGAGAAGTTTCTAGCACTCAGCACAGGAAGCAGGCAGGGCCCTGAACCCTTGACCTGGATCTTTGTCAATACCATCTTCTCAGGGAGCACCCAGAGCATTCTCCCTACCCAGTATGAACTGGGCCTACAGGTTCTAACAGGCACTGAGCTGAGCTCCCAAGTGTCTCAGATAAGACAGATAGCTTTCTTTGGAAGGGAGAGTTTCCCTCTGGGAAAGGCCTGCATCTCACAGTTACCAAAGGTGTTGCTACAGTGGCCTTCATTCACCTGGCCTGCCTTGAGGGTCAGTTTAGTTCTGTTACCACTTATGTCCCTAAAGCTAGAGGCAGCCACTTCCAAGTAAAGTGTGTGCATGTACACATGCATTTCTTCTAGAAAGGAAGCTAAAGTTAGTTCTGAGCTGGTGATGGGCAGGATCCTGATCATCCAATGACCCCCAGCCCCCAATTCAGGTCACACTCCCTTTCATTTTACCATGCCTTTCTCTCCAGCCTCCAAATCCACACCCTCCAGATACTGCTGTTATGCCCAAAGCACCAAATTTTGAGCACCATGTAGGCTTTCTCAAAAAGAGGAGGGTTGGAAAGCTTGCTCTGGGCACTTCTGTTTTTCATGAACAGGTCCTGTGTCACCACCTGAGCCCTTGCCATCCCACAGGTGTACTCAATAATGCTGGTCCCTGAGCTTTCCAGAATATTGTGCTGAGCCTCATCTGATGATGAGAGATCCAATGATAAAGGAAAACTTAGTTTAACCAGCTTTGGAGAGGATGGCAGGAGATGTAGGCTACCAAGGCTCTGATTTGACTTGGGGCAGGTATGATTAAAATTTCTGGCCAAAGCTGGACTATCAGAGACATATGTTTTCCTGGGGTCTCCCAGATCACTGTCTCTGCTAGGAAACAATGATACTTGTAGAATTTTATATCTGGGAACTCAAGTGCTCTGTCCAGCTAAATCACAAGCATTTGGCTTCCTCAGTTTCTGAAATCCATGATTATATTTTAATAATGATTCTCTCGAACAAAACACTAAAGGAAAATGGTCAGAAAATAGGTTGAATGTTATATAGCTTGGTTCCAAAGCAATGCCTTCTTTGTTCCTTTTTGCTACTGTTTCAATAAGAGGGCCAGTAGTAAACTTGGGGGTCACATATAGGTTTGATTTCCCAATGGGTGAACTAAGAGATTAATTTTAGGACTATCAGCTCGTATGAGGTTCACAGCAGGTTTCAGGGCTTCTGTGGACCTCCTGAAATTAACTGTATGTGAAACTTTATGCTTTTAAGTTTCTGAGCATTTTTAAAAAGATTTATTTATGCATACAAGAACTGGAGTACAGGCTAGAGGTGGGGGTGGTGAGAAGACTTGCCAGAGACAGAGTGGGGAGCAGAACAGGCAGACTGACTGAAATACACTGCTGAGGGGAGCAGCAGGTGAGGCAGGTGGGGTCTGCTGCACCATGTGGGTCACCTCCCTGGCTGGGGATCAAACTGGTGCTGCAGTGGCTGCAGATGGCTTCATAGTGCTACGTCTACATTGTGCCACCAGGGAGGCCCCAGTTTCTAGCCGTTTTTAAGGTCAAAAGCTACACAGTATTCATCAGATATTGTAAGAAGTCTGAACCCAAGCCACCTCCTACACCTCAGAGATTGAGGAGGAGATTCAAAGCTTCTAGTTTTCAGGGAGGTAATGGAAAATATGAAGAGATGCTCCTTAGCAGGCACACGACCTTGTACTTCACCTCAATGGACTTTCATTTTCTCATCTATAAGACGAGGTGATGGGCTATATGTATGTAAAAAAGCCCTCAACTGTTCTCTTCCAAGTTGGGATATCAGTAAATAATGTCTTAACCTAAGCTAATCGTGAAGGAGTAAATTGGCATGTTTAATAGAGATGTGGGGAGAAGAGCAAAAGATTCATTTAAAAAGGGTTCACAGCAATCAAAAAAGAAAAACTAGACGCATTCATAGGAACATGGATGGAACTGGAAGGGATGATGCTCAGTGAAGTAAGTCAGAAGGCAAAAGAAAAATACCAGATGGTTCCTCCCCTAGGAGGAATATAAGGGAACCAAATAAGGATCAAGGAAAGGAATAAGAACAATAATAATAATAATAATAACAGCAAGAAAGAAACAAAAACCAAAAATGAAAAGACAAGGACAAATTGGGGACACTTAGTGGGGAGAGAGGAGGGGCAGGGTTGAGGGCAGACGGGAGCACGGGGGACTGCGGTGATGTGCACTGGTGATATGGTGATGGGGAATACATGGGGATTACAATTGATGTCAAATATATATAAATTTTTAAAAAATGGAAAAAAAGGATTCAAAGTGGTTGTGCTGGGGAGCAGAAAAATGACAAGAGGTATGGAGGGATTGATATTTTTAAATAACAATCCTTATGGATACATGTTCCATGTATCATGTATAAGTATAACTTGATAAAGTTTCAAATTGAATTTGAAAGTTGAAAACAATTAATTTTAAAAAAGACATAAAACAGTATAAGCAAATAAAAGATTAAACCAGTTTTGGGTTTTTTTTTTTTTAAACATAGTACTCTGTTAACTTTTAAAAACCACCATTGGCTCAGGTAGGAAAAACACAGTTGTCATAAGTGACCAGCTTGCCTGTCAGGGACATCGAAACCCAGCTCACACCCACGGGTGTGTGTCTTTTCCAGCTCTACTCTTGTGGACCACAAACCATGGAGAGGCACTTGGAGAAGCCTGGAGAGAGGGACTTAGGGGTCCCTCTCATTGGATGTTTTCCCTGTGGCCCCTGAACTTCAATTCAGGCTCTTGTCTCCTTCTGAGGTTGAAGAGGGAGGGCCAGGCAGGTTGAGGAGGGTGATGAGTGCATAGCTCTGTCATGGTTTTAAAGAATATTTTGCTGTTAGGAACCTTTATGTGTGATGGGGGTGGTGTGGGAGATGGTAGGTGACTTTCATTATATTCCTGATAGAGCTTCTCCTACACTGTCCTGCCCTGGGATTGTAGCTCAGATGCGGGTGACAGCTCCCTCAACGCAAAAGTTCACTTTTGAGATTAGTTCTCCTGCTTATGTACTGAGCTGAACTGTTTGCAGACTATGTTGTTAAGTGGGAAAAAGAAAGATGCAAAACAGCATTTCTAAGTATGGCAACAATTGTGTGGAAAAAGGAGGGAAAGAATATAAATACATATGTGCGTGTAGTCAGACTGTGAAACAGTTCACAATCAACTGACAGGCTGTCTCCGACGGATGCAGGTAAAAGGATGGAGGAAACACTTTCAGCCTTTGATGAGATTTGAGTCTTGTGAATTCATTACCCATTTAGATAATAAAATTTGGCTTCTCTAAGATATCAGGGAGGCTTCTAATCAAGAAGCCCCTCTCTGTTCTGTAATGAGGCCCTGGAGGAACTCATTACATAAGCCTCCCTCTGGAGCACAGTGACTCTGTTCAGATACAAACTCTGAAAAAGTTTTAATTTCTAGGCATCCACATCCCTTTCAGGCTTATCCATTTTGAAACAAAATCTGTTTTTTTCTCTAGCTTGTTCAAGCTCAGTAGTACTTATTTTGTTTTGTTCTTTGCAGGATCCAAGTGGACCTATTTTGGTAAGTAGAAATCTTAAATATTTTTTTGATGAAGTGGATGTACTTAATGAGCGAGCTAAGAATATCAGGGTCTGTAGAGATTATTTTGTGGAGCCAAGAAAGCAGTTCTGGTATTGTTAAATTAGAGTACAAAGCCTTCTTTAAAAAACAGCTCTCCCCAGGATACGTGTAGCACTTGTGTTAGGATTTTAGATTCCTGCAGGGATTTCTACCAAACCTCCCCAGTCATGATGCCCAGGTAACCCCCGGATGCAAGAATGCTGAGAAGGAGAGAGACTTTCCCTTCTATAGGACATTAATCCCACAATGAACAAGGAATAAAGTGCTCCTTTATGAAGGTTTGGCTCAGGCCCTAGAACTTTAGCTGTCAGTGTATCTGGAATTAACTTCTTGTTGTCATATCTATAAGCAAGCAGTGGACAAAGTGGCAGTGGCTAGTCCTCAGTGAAAGCGGGAGTGTGTGTTAAATGGAGAGCGCAGCATTAAATGTGTGACAGTGTCTATGGGATTGGATCAAGAATGGCATCAACCATCTGTGGTAGGCCTGAAAAATAAGCAACTTCAAACTGGCTCAGCTGGTGAGTCGCAGTGAATCGGAAGTTTGGTCATCAGCTGGAATGGGAATGGGAAGTCAAGCACCTGGGTCTGCTGATGAGTGCAGAAATGTTAATAATGCCTCGTTAGGGACAGAGTCACAAGGAATATGCAAGATAGATTATTATGGCAAACAGCAATGTGGAACTGATCTTAATTAGTACAGAAGGGGTGGTGACAAGCAGGGACACTGATTTCTACCACAGAAGCAGAATCCAAAGAAAAATCTAACTTGGATTAGTAAAAGTTAGCCTTTGGATATTTGTTAGCCCAGAAGGCAGAGAAAAATCATTTAACTAATCAACCAGTTCCCTACAGGACTTTGCTCGAGCACTGTGTCTCCTTTATTACTAACTTCTTTCTTCTGTACTTGCAGAAGGCAATTTGCTAAGTGAGCAAGAAATTAGAAGGGGAGCCTGTTATTTGTAGCTAGGAATTACTTACAGGTCACAATTCAAAACAGATAATAAATGGTTTGGTGCTCTGATGGCTCAGAGGTGGACCAGCTATATGGTCATGGAAGGCTTCCTGGAGGAGGAAGGCTTTCACCTGGGTCTTGGTAGTTGGGAGGAGTCAGTATGGTGAGGAGGAAGTGCTGTGGTCTAAGGTGATGATGACATTACATGGCATCATCTGAGAGAAAAAGAAAGAACAAGATGATATTTGAGGAAAAACTGGAGAAAGACCTATGGGAGAATAAGTTCAGAAAGATAGATTGGCTCAAACAGCGGCAAGTCAGGCCCTTCCCACTTTGTCCTGTAGATGAAGGGGCACACCTGGAGTAAAACGTGGTTTTTTGGGAGGTAACTTGGTGGTAGAAGTGGAGGGGAAAGGATAGAGAGTATGCAGAAAAGTATTTGGTCACTGTAGAACCCCATTCTGTGTCTTAACATCCAGTTTATGGGAATGGAAGGAAGAGGGAAGAAAAGGACAGAGCAAGAAACCTGACAAAGGTCAGGTCTGGGCCTCTGGGCCCCTTGGGCAGGTTCATTGTGTGGGGGTGACAGAAGCACTGCAGGCATGGAAAGGATTTGGGCTCTGGGCCTTCTTCCATATGATCTCAAGTAGGCTGTTTCAATCCTTTGGGTCTCTTTTCCCCATCTGTAATCAGAGGAAGTCTTGTCTAGATTATGTGTTTCTAAAACTATCGTCTGGGGTCACTATATCAGAATAATCTGGAAAAGTTTCCAAATATGCAGATTTCTGGACCTCAGCCTGGACCTGGGTGAAGGGGAAACCTGAAAGACTTATCTATTTCACACACCTCCCTCCCAAGCAAGTCCTATGCATGCTCTGTTAAGAGTTCCACTGATCAGATATTTTCAGTCTGAGTCAGAGGTAATTTGCTCCGCCTCTTTTGCTGACCTCCCAGGTATAGTGGACATACATAGAGTTTCACCAGGGCTCCCTGCCTCTCTGTGACAGCACCCCTGGCCAGAGTGAGATGGTTACAGAAGCAGAGCAACACTGTCCAGAAGGTGTGGGAAGGTGTGCCATTTAGTCATGACATAGTCTTTCTGAACAAATGTTTCTCCATCCAGCCGTATCCACCAGTCCAGAGCATTTCTTTCTGACCACGAGCTTTGGCTAGCCTTCTGTCCTTTCTACCCAATTAGAGAAGCTCTTTGCTGAGAAAGCAGAGGGCAGAGCCTAGTGATGCATGACATACGTGGGGTGAGCACCAAGGTAAATTTGGCTTTTTATTAGCAAAATGAGCACATGTGATGTGGAGTCAGCGCTTTGTAAAGGAGGGCTGATCGAGAACAGCTAGGAGATAAACAAGTTCAGGCTGGCACCTATGTCAGAGTCACACGGGTATACAGAGGGCCTGGCATAGGATGGGGTTGGGGAGAGACTGCACTGAATGGGGCAAGTCCGACCAAATACCACTCGCTGGCTTTCCCAGGTGCAGACTTTACAAATATGTGCTGCTGAAGCATCCTGCTCCAGAGGCCTTCTGCTGCTAGGAGCACATGGTAGGACTTCTAGAAGCACATGTAGAGAGAATGGCCTCCCCAACCGCTTCCACACTGAGTCACCAGGCTGACTTCCAGCACAGCCCACCCTGGAGACTGGAAGACCATCTGATGATGGTTAAGACAGAGCCAACCTTATCTCCTTGCACTCTTGGTCACTGAAGCAGCAGCTAGGTAAGGGCTAGGTTTGGAATTGCTAAGTGGGCCCTTCCCACTGGAAATCAGTCCTGCCGTGTCCCCGCTCTGAACCACCTCTGAACTGGAAGACAACTGCAAGTCAGGTTGTCATGTGAGCTAAGGACAAACTCCAGTCTGCTAAAGAAAATCTTCGTGCTTGGAGGTCAGGATAGTGGGCATCCTTGGCAGGGCAGAAATGACTGGAAAGATGCACGAGGTGTGGGTTCTGGACGTATTCAATTCCTTGGTGAGGGTGCTGTGTTGTTTATGAAATTTCCTCACGCTGTCCTCTTCTGATACATGCACTTTTCTGTATGTATGCTATGTTCAATAAAAGAGTTAAAACATTCCAACTGGCTGGGAGAGTCATCCTTACCCTGACAGTTTTTAGTCTTCTCCCAAGAAGCCCACCCCCACACAAACCCCTGTATGTTCCAAACAACAGAGTGACCAAAAGGATTCCTATATTGGAATTAATAACCCCAAAACACGTCATGTGGGCAGAGAATGGGCACCAAGCTCCATCCCTGAGAAGACTAGCTATTGCTTAGATGTGAGCTAGTTTAGAAATAGACAAGTAACAGATCCCCAAATCCCAGAGATTTGGGAGAACTAAGATAAATCTTCAAAAGAGGGAATGGAAGGGGAATGGAAAGCAGAGCCCTCCTTCTGGAGGGTGAGTCCCACCTCTCCCTAAGTCAGTCAGGGCCCAAGGGGTCACCAGACCAGCAATTGAGGGTTTGACTTAATTAAGTCCTCTTGTCTTTACCAGAGGTAGAGGCTTAACCAATTCAAACACCCCAGCAACTTCTGCCCTACTTCCACTGCCATGCTGAGGATGAAAGCTAATCAGCACAGAGACCATAAAGGAAAATGAGGAAGGAACTGCCAGAGCATGTTTTTCATACCAAGGAATGGTATCACCATATCCTTGTGTCTTGGGTAATTCCCTTGAGGCTAGCAATCCAAACCACTATCATTTATTAAATCCATGCTATACTTCCAGTTACTGCTAGTTGAAGTTGTGACATCCTGGTTCTGCTGGGATGTGGTATGGTCCACCCACTCATAATTTTTTCTCTTCTTTCCGGAGTTGCAGAAATGGGTGTTGTGTGTGTCATGGTGGTTCTTGACCTGTAGTTACCCAGGAGCCTGTGCGTTAGTGTTCACAGTTGGCCTTACCAGCTGGCAAAAGATAGGGAAGCTAGCCTTGTTCCTCAGCGCAGGCACAATGGCATGGTGGGTGGGAAGCAGGGTGAGGCAGAAAGCCATGAGGAGGAAGTGGGAAACATGCAGCTCCCACACTAGGCAGACCTGTGTAGGAATCTCTGCTAGGCTGATTTTTGTCTGGATGATCTTGGGAAAGTAGCAACGTCTCTGAGCTTCCATTTTCTCCACTACAAATGGGGAGGCATAGCATCCTCCCAGTGGTTCTCAAAGTATGTCCTCTGACTAGCAGCACCAGCATCACCTGGAAGTGAAGCATCTCAGAGACTGGGAGGAAAACCCAAGCCAGTCACCAGTTCTTCAGCAGCAACAAAAGCCCCGTGTGTGACTGTTAGAAATGCAAATTTTCCAGTTCATTCCAGAAGTCCACATGAATCAGAAACTCACAAACTATTCAAATAAGCCCACCAGATGGTTCTGATGCATACTCAGGTCTGAGAACCGCTGCTCTGCTGCAAGAGCCATGGTTAGGAGGGCAAGAGCTGGAAAGAGGCTCATGTACACTCAATAAAGCCAATCATCATTTTCTTCCTCACAGAGTCATGGTGGAATTACATTAGCTAATAGGTGGGGAAATGCCTTGAAAACTACAGAATCAAACCAAAAAGGATCTGCTTTTCAGGCTTTTCTGAATTGCTTGAATTTTTACAGAAAGAAGGTGCAGCTTTCATATTCTGAACAAAGTGCACTTCCTTTGTGAGAGAAAAAGTGTTGAACAAAAAAACACAAGAGCCCCTAGCCCTTGTCCCAAGGACCTCACGGCCTTGTCCTTGGGCCCAGGGTGAAGTCAGCGCTTATCTTCCTGGTGCCTGCCCTGGCATCAAAGCCCAATATTTGGTTCCATGGCCAAGGCCACCTCAGCCATTCAGCTGAACTCACAGTGAGCAGACAGCATTCCCTGCCTCCCCAACAGTCAACAGGGGCTTTGCCCCACCCATGGCTCAGAGTCTGGGCTGAGCCTCAGTTTAGGGCTCAGGCTTGGAGAGCTGAACCTAGGAAGAAACCTGGGCTGGGCATTCAGAGCCCTGAGCCCATAAGCCTGGCCCCACCGAGGGCCTTTCACTCACCTGAGGCGGGTCTAACCTTGAGTTGACTGCAGAGAGCCAAGGCACAGTCTTTTCTGTGCCTTGGTTGTGCCTGACCTCTGGTTGTGCTCAAACTTGCCCTTTCTGCTTCATGCTGGTCTCCAGCCCCAGGCATTCAGTGAAGGCAGGGATAGCCCTTGTGGTCCATTCCCAGCAATGTACACCAGCTCAAAAGATTTAAAGCAAAAAGGCTGACGTCAAAGTAGGAGTGCATAAGGTGACTCCAGGCAGGGACTAAAAATGTCTGGTTTCCCATGAGGAAGAGAATGGGTCAGAGCTGACTTCAGCAAGATCCAGTCGCCTCAGCCTTCTCTTTGCAGGTCTGTGGCTGACTTCCTCTCAGTAGCAGTCAGCGGGTAGGTGTGACCTGCACAGGCACTGCTGTGGAGTCCACACCACTTGGCCAAGAAAGAGAGACAGCACCTGCCATGGACAAAGACCACGTTTCATTGATTCTAGGGCACATACTTCCTACCTTTCTCTGACATTGGGGATTAGTCTACCATCAATGACATCTAGAAATAGTAAGTTATGGTAGTTGTTCCACATATACTTATAGAGAAGCACCCTTTCTATGCTAAGAACACAAAGAAAGGAGCCAAAAGGATTAACTTCAACAATTAAATAGAACAGTGGGAACAAATATGTGTAAAAGCAATGGTTATGATGCTGTCTGACGTGGCCTAAAGGAATGATGAGGAATCATATTAGATGTGAAACATAACTTTTTTTACTTTTCAATCCCTGGTTCACTTATACTTTTAACTGAATCAGTATTTCAAGGATTTATAAACAAAGTAATTTAAAAGCTTTCCCCTGCCCCAGTTTATCTAAGTATTCCTTTAAGGAACCAGCTTTCTGAGTATGTCATAAGCATTTGATTTATGCCAGCCAGGAAGGAACAAACAAATACTAGCTGCCACCTCCTTGTGTCTACAAAGCTTCACTCAGGAGTGGCATAATTCTAAATAGGATGGTGTAGCTCATCTTTGTATATGCTTTTGTAGTCATTATCTTGTGACTAGATCAGCTGTGTGACTTCTGCATAAATCAAATGAAACCCATCAGATCTTTAAGGACCCCTGCAAATTCAGAGCCAATGGCTGCTCCCACCTTCTGTAGCAGGTGGCTCAGGAAGGGCTTCTTGGTTATTTAGATATTGAGGTTTAATTCAATCAGGGACCAGTGACATTGGCAAATGGTACTTGGTGCTTGTGTAGGGTGGTCTCTCCTAGTGCTCTGTCTTCTGAAAAGTGGAATGCATGAGACGCAGAGAAAAGAGAAAAGGTGACTCTGAAGGCTAGAAACAAAGATGTTTTATAGCAAGTGTGTGGCAGTCATGCATATGTAATTGTTTCCCTTTTTGGCTTTGGCCACCAGGAAGCCCAAAGGCAAACTAGGTAAATATTTTGTTCTCCTAGGATCTGCAAATCTAAACTCTCTCCCTTGATATTGCTCTTCTTATTTATATTTTTCTTTGGTTCCTGAGCCAAAATGTTATAACAAACAGACTTCTGGAATATTTCATCTAGAAAGGACCTTAGAGTTATGATATCTTAAATTTTCATCACTTTTTTATTCTCCCTCCAATCCCACCATCACCATAAATACCAGATTTTAAAAACAGATATATTAATGAAATAGTTACCTTTCCCCATTTGTTATTAGTCAGACAAAATAAAAAATTAATCACAGTTTTCAATAAATAGAGTTCATTGATTCACATTTATTCCACACATATTTAGTGAGTCAATACTAAGTGCCAAGGATCACTCTAGGTGCTAAGGAAATGATGAACGAGGAAATGATCCCCAATATTAAGGGACTGAGAATCTCGGATCAGGTAGTAAATATGACAGGGCCTTACAATACAGAGAGATGAAGCATGGAAGAGAAAGACCTTACCTAATGTTGGGAGAGGACTAGAGAAGGCTTCCTGGAGGAGGTGCTGTCCAAACTGAACCTGAAGGGCACATAAAAGCCAGCCAGACAAAGGGCAGGGGATGAAGAGGAATTGGGGCAAAGGGACAGAGAGTGCAGAATGTACCGAAGCAGATATAGTCTGGTGACTACCAAGGACTTCAGTGAGGAGGGAAGGGGCTAGGGAGATAGGACAAGGCCAGAATATGAGGTGCTTGTAAGCCAAATGAGGAGTTAGAAACTCAGTTTGGAGGTAACAGGTGACTCCTGGAGCATTCTGAGCAGAAAACTGAGGTGATCTCTACCCTGGTAGCAGGGTGGAGAGAGAATTGAGCATGAAATGTTGAACAAAGGGAACCAAAAGCCTATGGGAGAGGGGCTGGAGGTCCAACTGATAGCATTCAGTTGGAAGACACCTGAGCTTGTGACTGGTTGGGGCTGGCTGATTGTGGATGAGCGCCCAGCACTGTTGAGCTTCAAGGCATATTCAAATAGGTACCCAGACTGCCATTATTGCTCAGGTGGGACCCTGGACCCAGTGGGAGAGCACTGATGCAGCCAAGCCCCACCCCCAATTAACAGTGAGACAGGGGAAACTCCAAGTAGTCAAGCAACCCAAATAGAACTTGAGTCCAGCTAGAACCATGGCTGTGTCTCCTGATCCCATCTCATGCCCTTTTCCGGTCACTTGGAGGCTGCTTGTTGTGTGGAAGTTGCTGTGTGCCTCACACTACCCATCACAACTGTGTGTAAAAATAGTTGATGATACGCAGTGATTTAAAAAAAAAAAACAAACTAATATTGATTTTCCAGAAGTAAATTATGCCAAATTAACTTGCTTTTCTTCTCCACAACAGGATGAAAGGTTTAGTGGTTAAAGAAAACACAATAGACTTAATACTTGTTGACATAAATAAACATTTGATAGGTTCCTTGTTACACATTCATGGGAAATGTGGATCAAAAGCCACTGTGGCTGCTAGAAAAAAAAAGAAATCAACAAAGTAGTTACTGTTACTATCGGCAGCCTATGACTGAGAGTAGTAAGGTTTCCTATCAAGACACTCATGAGTCAGAAGACCCTTTGGCATTCTGAGGAAGAGGACGGGCACCTGAAGGAGTGGGGTGGCTGGAATCACAGATATCAGTACTGGAAGGAGGCCAGAAAAGCAGATTAGAGCCAGTGAACTGGACTGCAGGGCCCGGAAGTAGCGATCTAGTGAGCAACTATCACGTGAGTGTGGCAGCATGTAAGACAAGAGCCCAGGCTGCACAGACAGAAGGCAGAGAAGCACATGGCCTCTGTGGTCAGTTCTTCTGGTTATTCAGGAAGTTGTATGGGCTTGCGTATGTGCACGTCTGCCTACCCACACCATATTCATATGGGGCTGCATTCTTCGATGTGTCAGTCCCCCTCCCCACACTCACATTTCCCTCTCCTACTCAGTGAACTTGGAGTAAACCTCCCAGAGTTATGGTGTGCATGTTTTTTACAGCTCACTGCTTGAGACTGTAGAATATTTTTTTTTCCTACTGCAATTTTTATTTCATGTAACATTGCTTTGTAACATTATATAGGTTCCAGGTATACTACATTAGACTTTGACATCTGTATATACTACATTATGATCAGCACCAAAAGTCTAGTTTTGGTGATGCCCTTTACCTGATTTCTGCCCCACTTTGCTGTCGCTCTGGTGTCCACCATTTTTTTTTTTTTTTTGAATGAACTAGTTTTGTTAGTTGGTTGGTTTTGCCTACTTTCCACACTTGAGTGAAATCACAGAGTGCTTGTTTTTCTCTCTCTAACTTATTTCACCTAGTATAATACCTCTAGGTCTATCTATGTTGTTGCAAATGGCAACATTTCATCTTTTTTTTTTTTTTAATGGTTGAGTAGTATTCTGTTGTGCATATGTGCCACAGCTTCTTTATCTACTCATCCATCAGTGGACACTTAGGTTGTCTCCATTTCCTGGCTATTTTAAATAACGCTCAATGAACACAGGGATGCATATACCTTTTGACTTAGTGTTTTCATATACGTTGGATAAATACCCAGAAGTAGAATAACTGGATCACATAGAAGTTCTATTCTTACCGAGGTGAAATCTAAAAGAAACTACTCTGTGCTTCCTTTTGGCAGCTCCCTAGAGTCTCTCCAGCTCTTTCTGAACTTTTTGGAGTAACAAATATATTCAGCAGCAAGGAGAAAGTAGGGAAGGTCCTTGCAGACTGTGTGCAAGGTATACAAGTAAGACTGAGTGTACAAAGATGTCTGGTCAGAAAACCTGTTGTATACCATAGGGGAAAACATTGAGAACTACAGGAAGTTGATGTTCTCCTTTCATATGACCTGTCTAATGAGCACAACAACCAAGTGCTTGCTTCCCAGTGAAGGCTGTCTTGTCAGTTATCACTGGAGACTTTTTCCCTCGGTGATGGTTGTTGAACACTGCAAGCAGGACAGTGTTGTAGGACTGGTTCAAAGAATTAAAGAGCCATTCTAGCCTCAGGAGAGTTATCCAGAAGAAGGAATGAAACGACTCCCTCTCCACAGGGGCTGCTTGGCAGATGCACAGAATCTGGCCCAGGCTGCTGAGTGAAGGAGGAAAGCATGGTTTATTTGTCTGAAGAGTCAGGACAGGCACTGGGAGGAGTGGGCACTTGATCCGGGGTGGTAGAATTTCAGAGGTGAAACCAGTCTGAAATGAAATGCCACATCATCATGCATATCTTATTAGAAGTAAAAGGAGACACACGGGGAGCCCTAGATTTGTTCTCTATTGAGGTGAAAAAGAGAACTTGCTCTGAAAGATTGGAAATGAGCCCCTAAGGAATAAAAAGGGAGAAATGAGACTGTTCAGCTCAGGAGCACCAGGGTCCCGGCCTGTCTTGGTAGCCCTCACGTAGACACTGAGCTCACACCTCTACATTCATTCCTCACAATGCCTTGTGAGCTGCATACTGCCACTTTCATTTTGTAAGTGGAGCTTAGGGGATACAAGAGACCTGTCATGCTCAGTTGGCTAGAAGGTGGCAGAGCTGTGATTGGTAACTTGAGTTGGATGGTTCCAAAGCTCTTGCACTTCATGCCTTTTTGGTGGAAAGAAGACAAAAGTAGCCTGGATGAAAGACTTCAGGTGTGAGAAGAGCCATTAAAAAGCAAGAAAGTGAAGGACAACTGAGGGGGTAGTTCTAGTAACAGTAAGAAAGCTACAGGTCAGAGATCGGAAAGGATGTCCTCGTTAGTGAAGAACTGGGTCAACAGCAGGTCAATGTTTAAGGGTCAGTCAGCCTTTCCTTTAGTTCAGCTTCCATTCTGGGTAACTACAGAAAGTCAAGCTCCCTCCTTTGTTATTTTTAGATTCCCCAGGGAATGTTCACAAGGTCACATATCTCTCCATTGCTCTGGGCCACGTCTAGGGCTTATCTCATACACATGTTCAGTGCCTTGGCTCTTGACCCACCAATGTGTGTTGGGAGAGGGAGCCACAGGATCGAGACCCAGCCTTGTACGTGTGACTTTGGGTATGTTACTGACCTTATGCCTCCGCCACCTCATCTGTTAAATGAGCACAGTATCTATACTGACGGGTTGTTATGGAGATTGAGTTTGTTAATATTCAGCATCAACTAGGTATACAGAGTGGGGTTGGCAAACTAAATTAAGTCCATGGGCCAAATCCAGCCCACTAGCTGTTTTGTAAATAAGATTTTCTGGGCACACAGCTCTGCACGCATTTGCAGTCTCTGGGACTGCTTTTGCCTTACAGTAGTCACAGACTTGACAACCTGCAAAACCTAAAATATAGACTATTTGGCCTTTTATAGAAAAATTCAACCTCCCTATCACATAATAAATGCTTGATAAATGGCAGTTAAAATAAAGACAAAATTCACGAGGCCTTGAAGTTTAACAAAATCTATCCAAAGTCTTGGAATGACACAAGCCTGAGAGGAAAAGCTAAAACCATTGTCTTTGTTATTGCTTCTCCCCCAGGACAAGGCTCTTCCCTTAGCCCAGGCGTCACCACCATCTTGTAGGCACCAGCTTTCGCTCCTAGCCTGGGGTTGGCATAACTGTATTCTCTCTTCCCCAAAGCCAAGCCCCTGCTCCAGATGATTGGCAGTGAGATCACACAGTTCCTTTAAGAAAAACCTTCTCTGCACTGTGTGCTCTGGTCCCTCCTTCCATGTGACCCTGACAGGCAATCAGTGGTTTCTCCCAAGGATTCCCAGCCTGCACCACTGGCGTCATTCCTTGTTATTGGGACTGTCCTACGCATTGTAGGAGTCTGAGCACTGTCCCTGGCCTCTGCCCACCAGATGTCATAGCATCCTCTAGTTGTGACCGTCAGAGCTGTTTCCAGCTACTGTAAAATGTCCCCTCGGAGGCAAGATCAACCCTGTTGAGAACCACTAGCTTGGTTTGAATTAGTATCACAGGTGGAAAAACAACAGTCCTATCAAGGACAGCTAAATTCTTAGGAATATAATACTTTGAAGAGCACAGACCTATTCTAAATGCATCTGATTTGTGTCACTGGCTCACTAAATGAAATGCTCGGTTAGCATCTTTGCCTGAAGTGCCAGTATGTGGCTTCTACAGCGGGATGACGCTTTCACGGAGACTCTGGGTCATGGGCACCTGTCTCATGAGTGTGTCACTAGGAAGCCTTATCAAACATTTCCACCCTACAATGGGGGGTGCTCCCCAAGGTTATATTTCTGGAAAATGCTTAAGACTGGCCCCCTCCCACCAGCTCCTGGCCTCAGGAGAGTTTCCCAGCTTCATCAGTTTTACATTCGAGTCCTCCTCCCGTGACCAGAAGAAACTGCTGGCAGCCTGAAAATAACAGTTCATTCACTGATTCTGTTATCCCTTTGGCCAGTCCTTAATGGTTCCCTTTGTGGGCTGCTCACAGGGGACACACTTGCACAAGCACAGCACTTGTCTTTGCCTTCAGTGGGCTGCTAGGTAACTGCAGTGGGTGAAGGAAGTACTGACAATGTCCACAGTGCTGTGGACAAGAGTGGGGAAGCCATATTCACTTTGGGGGCTCGGGTAGCTGCCGGCAAAGCTGGCCCAAGGAGGTGACTCTTGGAAGACAAAGGGGCTAGCAGGACCAGGAAAGTGTGAGTGTGGGTGTGTGTGGTGGTGTGCATTTTCCGTGCAAATGGCACTCCAGTGCAGGCTGCAGAGGTCGTGAACGCAGGTGGGCGCCTGCGGTACAGATAGAGAACCCAGATGGCAGCAGCCGGGTGTTTGAGGAGTGGTGCTGGGAGACAGTTCTCTGCGGGTCTCCTGTGTTTCAGCATATCTCTGCGCATAGCCACTGACAGCTTTTGTTCCAGACTTGTTTTCAAGGATGTTTATGTAGCAAATAGTCTTACAAAATAGAGATCGTGTCTCCCTCAAGGACAGAAATTTGCTTGCTATCCAGTAAATTAAAGATAATGTTTCCCTTGGGGCAAAGGTTGTTTGCTAACTGCCCCTTTAAAGGATCTGGGTTTCCTAAAATTGCAGCTGTTCAGACATAATGTGGAGCAGTTTGAATGTGCAGGCTCAGCCGGCCCTCATCACATCACCCTGTGGAATGGGGCTGGGGAAGTAGGCCCAAACGCGGCTCTGCAACTGTGTATTAGACTGTCCTTTGTCTCTGAGTCTGCTGTATCAGGAGTATCCACAGAACTTGTGGCTCACTTGTTAGCCTGGTGAGATCATAGGACCACTCCTCCCCAGTGTTGTTGTTTTTATTTTTATTTTATTTTTTTCAAATTATCATGGCATTTCCAGGTTCCTACCTGGTTTGTGATAGGTGGAAGGGGGAAGAGTGGCTTGAGAACACAAAGATCTTGAAGGGTACTCTTCAAACTGCGGGATTAATCCTGAAGTCCAAGGTGCTGAAAAGTTTTCAGCCAAGAACTATCTGGGTCTGGTGCATGGTCATACAGAGAGTGTGGATGTGGGGTAGCCTGGAGAACCAGATCAACAGGGGCACAGCTATAGAACTGTGGGTCTGAACAACGGCCATGCCAGAGGGGACAGGTAAAGGCCAAGTTTGAAAGAAGCCAATATGGTCCTTGACAGCATTTCTCTTTCTGATTCAGGAGTCAATGTAGATAACTCATTACATTTATTTGTGGTATCTCTCTAGACCTCTCACGGCCTTGACATTTCTGAAGCCTGTAGATCAGCTATCTTTACGGATGTCCTCTATTTGGGTTTGTTTGTGTGTTTCTCATGAGATTCAGGCCGTACATCCTGACATGAGTACTACAGAGATAACGTATCGTTCACCACCAGGAGACTCATGATGTCAGTTGTCCCATTGTGGGTGGTAAATTTGATGTCTGAAAGTTTTCACCATTTCCATGTTAACATTTTCTCCTTTATAAATGAAAGGTCATTTGTGGGAGGTCTTGTGAGACTGGGGGCAATGTGAATATTGATTGTTATATTGTATGTTAGGTAATAGTGTATTAATTGTTAAATCTCCTGATTTTGATCATTGTTCTGTGATGATATAGGAAAATGTCCTTGCTCTCAAGAGACAGACAGTGAAGTATTTAAGTCCAACAGGGCATGAGATCTGTGACTTCCCTCAGTGGTTCAGAAATACTAACAATAAGAACAAGCATATACGTGTGTCTGGAGATAGTAATAAAGCAAGTATGGTGAAATATTAGTAAGTGGTGAGCCTGGATGAAGAATATATGAAATTCTTGTGTTGTTCTTATACATTTTTCGGTGTATGTAAAGATGTTTTAAACTAAACTTTTGGAAAAAGACACCTATTATGTCTCCATGCTTGAGGTGGGGGCCAAAAAAGAGGAGAGAAAAGAGTCAACTGTGGCTCCAGGCTTTTGGTGTGGTGGGTGGTACTGTCAGCTCAGGTGGAGAACATAGAAGGCAGAGGAGGTTTGGGGGGAGGAGGATGAGAAAGCAGAAGATGGTGAGTTTGGTGATTTTAGGAATTATTTCCTCGTCTGCCTGTGGCCCAGCCACATGTGACTTCAGGAACCCCTGGAGCATCCAGTGGGGGTATCCAGGAGGTAACTGGACTGGAGCTCAGGAGTAAACTCTGAGCAAGTTAGAGGTGGGGGTTGAAGCCATAGGGGGTAGTGTATACCCCCTGTGTACCAAGAATAAAGCCACAGGGAACAGCTGGCATTAAGGGACAGGTAGCTACAGAGAGCTAAAAAGGGACAGAAGAAATGAGAGGACAACTCAGATAAAGCAATGACCCCAGAAACCTGGAGAGGAGAGGTCTCTGAGTATGAGAGACAAGACACCACAGCTAAGGGGTGCAGGAAAATGAAGGCCGAAGAGTGAGATGTGAGTGAGAAGATCTGAGCCTGGAAGTCAGAGGCCCAGAGCCGTGAGATCTGAATGGGAAGTACTGACACAGCAGTGAGTAGTGTAGGTGATTCTCATAAGGCACTTGGTTGTGAAGAGGAGGCAAGAAGTTAAGAGTAGGAGCATAAGGGGAAGTGCTCATCTTACTAAATAGATATTAAAAGTCCACAACTGAATGATTTGTTCAGAGTCACATTCAGTTTAGATATCCACGTTTCCCCTAATCTGCTGTCTACCTGCTGAATCAAGTCATGACTTCTTATCCCCAGCCTCCCACTATTATCAGAGATGAGTGCTGAGAAGGTAGATGGTAGAGGGAGGGAGAGAAGAGCAGCTTTCTGTCAGTCAGAAGACAACTATACCAATGATTAAAGTGCCTGTGACATTTTCAGATCTTTGCCAGGGAAGAAGCCTGTCACCAAGGCAGCCTCTGCCCACATTATTTGCTCTCCCACAAATTTCCATTTAGTGCCAGAGAACATTGCAACAGTATCTTAAATGGAATATGCCTTTATCACGATAATTATTTGAAATTTCTTCTTTTCATTCAGGAGTTTGTTAGACTGAATAGCCTCAGTGACCTTGAGATCCCCATTGCCAGGAAATTAAACTGTATCTTTTACATCATCCCTTCATACCAGCTCTATCCACAGCTTATTTTCTAAAACCAAAATAGGAGAAACACCTATGGTTTATTTCAACCAACAACTACTTTACAGAAGAGAATAGCAATTTAACCAGAGTCAAATATTTAAACTACAATAAAAATGCAGCACTGTGAATGGATAAGCAAACTGTGGTATATCCATAGATAGAATGGGGTATTACTCAGTCATAAAAAAAAGTACTGGCCAAAAAAAAAAAAAAAGTACTGGTGGTGGGGCTCTCTGGTGACCTAGGGGTTAAGTCTCAGAGCTATCACTACTATGGCCCTAGTTCGAACCCCAGCCGGGAGCTGATTCACATAATACAGAAGACCTCTTTTGTCTTGCCTGCTACTCCCCTCAGCAGTGTATTTCAGTAAGTCCACTTGTTCTACTCCCCACTCTGTCTCTGGTGAATCTTCTCACCCCCCACACCTCTGGTCTACACCCCAGTTCTTCTACATATATACATACACACACCTAGAAGAGAATTGTTGGATCACATGACAATTCTGTATTTGACTTGTTAAGGAAGTGCCAAACTGTTTGCTATAGCAGCAACTGTGGAAACATTCCCACCAGCAAATATATACTTGGGATGATGGAAAAAGTTTCTGGAAATGGAAAGTGAGGATAGTTGCACAACAGTATGAACGTAACTAATGCCACTGAATTCACTTTAAAATTATGGTACTCTGGTAATCAGAGAAATGCAAATTAAAACCACTATAAGATACCAACTCATGCCTGTGAGAATGGCATATATCAAAAAAAGTAGCAACAACAAATGCTGGTGAGGATATGGAGAAAAGGGAACCCTACTACACTGCTGGTAGGAATGTAAGCTGGTCCAACCATTATGGAAAGCAGTATGGCAGTTCCTCAATCTACTAAAAATGGAACTCCCATATTACCCAGCACTCCCACTCCCAGGAATATACCCTAAAGACACAAATACACTGATTCAAAAGAATACCTGCACCCCTGTGTTTATAGCAGCACTCTTTACAATAGGTAAGACCTGGAAACAACCTAAATGCCCCAAAACAGATGATTGGATTGGGAAGCTGTGGTACATATACACGATGGAATACTATTCAGCAATCAAAAAGATAAACTGGAGTCATTCATAGAAACATGGATGGAGCTAGAAGGGATTATGCTCAGCGAAATAAGTCAGATGGCAAAAGAAAAATACCAGATGGTTTCATCCCTAGAAGGAATATAATGGAACCAAATAAGCAACCAAGGAAAAGAATAGTAACAGTAATAATAATAATAATCAAAACCAAAACACAACAAAAACAAAATGACAGGGCTGAGTTGGGGACACTTCATGGGGAGGGGGAGGGAATGGGGTTAGGGTGGAAAGAGCACAAGGGACTGAGGTGATGGTGCATTAGTGAAATGGTGGTGGGAAATCCATGGGGACCACAGTTGATGTCAAAAATATATAAATAAAATTAAATTATTCAGATGGTAAATATATGTTTTTTAACACACACACACGAGATTAAAGAAATGAAATGAGCCATGAAAACAGACTTAGAAAAGGAAGTTATCTTCTTAATGGTCAACACTGAAAAAAAATCACCTCAAATGCCATAATTATCTTTACATAATTAGATATCTACTGTACATTAAGAAGATGGTGTTTGCCGTTCCTTCTATTCTGAGATGGTAACAGGTTTTTGCCTGGAGAAAGAATATTTTAAATATTCTTTTTAAAAAAGAATATATGTATAATATATATATTCAATATAACACTATATATATTTTAGGGCTACAGGTTTACACCTCCTCAGATGTGTGTTGCCACCCCACACCCACCAACAATCCTCCACCACAGTCCATGGAGCCCCTCCTCACTTTGCTCTTAAATGTTCTTTTTTAAGGAGGGTGGAGCAGGATGTCTGCCTCTACTATGGACTCAGCATTTTCATATCAACCATAGTTCTTTTGTAAATGATGCCAAGAAGATCAGAAAGAAAACATGTATTGAGCAGTCACAGGTGACTCAGGTTTCATTTTTGGGGTTAGGTGGTTAGCACTTTAGTAACTTGTTTAACTTATTTTAGTGGTTTGTTGTTGTCACTGTTCATTTGTTAAGCTCATCAACACGCCAGGCTTTGTGGTAGGAATCAGGGTTGGGTTGAGTTGAGTTGGTAGCCCCAGTCTTACAGCTCAGTTTCTCACCTGCCATAACTAAAACAGAAGTGATGCCAAAGAGTCACCAGTTGCTCTGGGCCCTCCCTCTCAAGCTGACCCAAATAAAAACTGAAATAAAGAGAAAAGCTTGCTATAAAATATGGACTATAGCATCTTTAGAAAATTTTTTGTTTTGATTGACCTATAATATAAAATCTAAGGGGGAAGAGTAGGCCTGCTGTGGTGGTACAGCTTTAAAGTTTGTAAGTAGTAAGTAACCCTGGTCCTCTTGCCCTTGCTCACTGCCCCGGGCCCATCTCTGGTCCATTGGTAGCATTAACAAAGGAAAGGCTTCAATACCAGTTTGATTCCTTGGCCTCCATTTGTTTATAATAAAACCACGAGACCTCAGCCATCAATTATTCACCACATCTCCAGTAGCCTCATTCCCCTGGGGGCAGGATCTTCAGTTTTATGGCCACGCATGTCCACCTGACTGGCAGGAAAACAGGCAGATTCAGCAGAATTCGGCTTCCCATTAGCGGTCAGAATCCAGTCAGGGTAGACCCTGTGGGAACTCCCTTCTACAGACAGGCTGAGCCCACTGGACTCTCATGAGATGCTGTAGATTTTTAAATCAGCTGTGGAAGTGAACTGCAAGAGTTTAATATATTTTAAATGTATTTTTAAAATGTGACTTCTATCTTGAAACAACATCCTGAGGATGTATGATTTCCAGATAGATTTAGAAGGGACATGAAAACTGCCTTTCCGGGCCCGCCTTGGTGGCGCAGTGGATTAAGCAACACACTATGAAGCAAACCGCAGCCACTGCAGCACCAGTTCGATCCCTGCCGCCGACCGGGAGGGGACCCACATAGCGCAGCAGACCACTCCTGCCTTGCCTGCTGCTCCCCTCAGCAGTGTGTTTCTGTCAATCTGCCTGTTCTGCATCCTGCTCTGTCTGGTAGATTCTGTCATCTCCCCCACACCTCTGGCCTGTACCCCAGTGCTTATATGCATACATAAATAAATCTTTAAAAAAAAAAAACTGCCTTTCCCTCTAATGGGGGACTGTGGCTGAGCTACAGGACCAGAACTGATGGATGAAGTCCAAGAGAGATGAGTAACCAGCCCCCTAAAAGGATGACCTTTCTAACATCTGGAGGAGTCACAAGAGCAGGTGCTGACAGACTCCCACTTAGCCCTGGGCGAGGAGAAGCCAGGTGAATACTTGGCTCTTTCTGAGTCTTCCCATCACGTCAGGCCTGCTGAGTACTGGGATTTCTTTTTTTTTTTTAAAGATTTATTTATTTATGCATACAAGCACTAGGGTACAGGCCAGAGGTATGTGGGGGGGGGG